>JAQMWT010000060.1:0-183886 GCA_029834535.1 Chrysophaeum taylorii
TTGCGGTCACTAGGGTTAGGCATCTTCAATCCTGTAAGGATGGTCACGATGCATACCGAGTAGAGAACGAAAAGTGGAGAACTCAGCAGCAAGTGGCTGTAAAACCACCGCCGTTCAGCTTGCCAGGAACATGGTTCACGTATTTTCTGTAGCGATATGCTCAGATTTTAAACCATCGACAGGCAGTGCTTGATCGAGAGGACCATCTGGTTAGAGGTGCGAACAGCGGCAGCATTGTCAGACAAAGGGTAGGCTTCTGATGAAGCGCATATCTTCAGCAATTGGGTTGTCATTGTCATCGAAGTCAACAGGGTCAGCGGTGTTCTCACCATTAGCATTGACGTAGAAGGTGGGGTTGACGACAAAGGAGAGTTCCAACAGCAGAGCCAAACAGCTTCATCAGCACAAATACTGAGGGCAATCAACTCAGCTTCGTGAGTTGAGCAGGAGACAATCGGTTGAAGTTTGCTTTTCCAACCAATAAGGCAGTTGAAAAGATAGAAGACAAACCCGGTGGTAGATTTCCTATCTTCCTGTGCTAAGGAAGGGCATTGTCAGCGTCAACCATGGCAACTAAGGGGTCAAACTGTCCAGTAGATACATCCTGCGGTTGGTAGTCGACCACAGTGGATAGATCAATTCGATTAGCGGAGACAGTGCGAAGGTGAGCTTCAATGGCATTACCTTTAGGGTGAAACCAGAGGCGAAGTGAGCGGTTTTCCGGCTTCTTGAGTAGCAAGCATCGCCTGCATTTGGACGTGAACATATGTGGGTGCATGCATACCACGCGAACATCTGCCCAAGTCGGGTCTGCTGAGGCAACTTGCATGAACACCAGCGCCAAGGAGGGTGGCAAAGTGCGAGTTGATGTACAACTCTGACCAGTGCTGGGAGTGCCATCTTTATACTTGAAGGACGATGACATAGGATATTTAGCGGGTCAGTTGCTGCAAGACTGGGTGATCAGCGAAGGTTCATCCAGCAGCTTGCACATCAATGGAAATCAGATGGCGACACACACGCCTAGGAGGTGCGGACAGGTTCAAACTGCTCTACAGCACCGTTTGTGGAGGGCATCCTGTAATCAGTACGAAGAGGTCGTCATTGGACACAATAACAATGTCGTCTACAGACAGCATACGACGACTTAGCATGTGCGGATACTCGAGCATATAGGCAAGTCCGAATACGGCAGGCGCGGAAGAAGCAGAAGCCGTCTCTTTGTTCCAAGGGATGGTGATTGCTAAGTCCATAAAGTGACTTCAGCAGTTTCGGTAGACGTAAGCCCTTGTACTTAGCGTCATCGGGGTCGATAAGCTTGATGCCGTCTGGTAATTGAACATAGACATTGGCATCGATGTCAGACTGAACAGAGGCGTCGGGACGTCGCGCATGGTAGACAGGCAATTGGCGTATGCTGCAATAGCTGTAGTACGGATTGCGGTCATAGTGGCCATGGGGCTGTAGGTACCAAAGAAATCGGCGCCAATAGATGCTAGGAAGCCACGTAGGACGAGGCGAGCCTTGTGCTTAACGTATTTGCCTGCAGAGTCTGTTTAATCTTCAGCACCATCTTGCTGTCAATAGGACGAAGACACCGTAGGGTAAGGAAAGTTTGAAGCAGCCAAAGCGGATAATGTCGTGGAGTTCCTTGGCGATGGCCTTGAGGTAGGCGTGCCTGTTTTCAGGCGACAAACCGTGAGCACTTAAGTTTATATTCGTCAATGGAAACGTCCTTCTTGGACCTTTATTCGTCAGGACCAACAGGCTGGTGAATTATAGTTTAGCGACGTTGCGGTCGGGCAGTGTGCGCAACTTCGGGATAAGCGGAAACAGCGTCAGTAGGAGTAGTAGGGCAGATTCCAGTTGGATATGGATAGTAGGGTCGGTACGTAAGACCTGGGTGATGTAGAGACCAGAAGTATCCCTCAAGTCAGCCAGAGATGCAGAAGTAGCGCCAAACTCGGATGAGTTGTGATCAATAAAGCTGGTCGGCGCCAGGTACGTAAGTGCATATTGTAAGGAAGAAGTGCCGAAGGCAGCAGCGTGTTCAGTGAACGCAGATAAAAGGGCTGAGGAATAGGGAACGTAGGTGAACCATCAGCAGATAAAGGTTGCAGCTGGGATGCTGGATGCGCACTGGCGTGGGCGAAGTAACCATCGACGTGCGGGTAGCGGGCAAGTAAGTCAGTGCGCAACGGGAGAAGAAGACGAGCTAACAACGCATGTTCCCCCTCTGAGCAGATAGCAGACCAGAGGATACCACCACGGAGATGAAGGGCGGAGAGGGCGGGAGACTTGAACGTAAGAAAGTGGTGGCGAAGATCCCAGCGGAAATCGGCGAGCTTGCCACCAGCGGCTTTGTAAGCACCAATAGTAGACGCTTGTAACCGGGCTCGGATAGTTTTCATAGAAGTGGCCTTGCGAGTGTTAGGCTGTTTGGAACCTGGGACAAGAATGAGGTCATCTTGTGCAAAAGGTCTTTGTAAGAAGGAAGCAAGGGCGGCGGTGACATAGAGCCAGATTCGTCGGCGGTAGTCAGAAGAGGAGAAGAGGCCGGAGTAGGGGACGAAGAAGGAGGAGCTGAAGGAGGTGGGAGTGCCCCCTCTGAGGATGAGGAGTCCTTGTCCCCCTCTGAATGACATGGTCTTGCATAGTGGTGTGGGGTGTGAGCGAGAAAGGCGCGGAAGGAGCGTGTGGCGGAGGAGCTAGTTCAGGATCAGGAGTAGGATGCTGCAACATGTAGAGGAATTGCAGCTAGGACGAAACACGAATTTGCCCGTTTTCAGGGTTGAGGACGACGTCAGCGAGATGGTCGACGCGTGGGGAGACGAGCGAGTTTGTGCGTTGGCGCAACAGAGATACAGATATTTGCGGCGGCACGGTTCCCACTTGTGGTGTTCATGGGGCTCCAATAGGAAATTCAGCGCCAAAAATCTTGAGCATATCGTGTTGGGGAGTGCTGAGTTGGTTGTAGAGTAGCTGTTGCGGACTCAGAATAGCATGATGAATGCGCTCGAGCGTGGCGTTCGGGAGAAGGTTATAGCTTTGAACGGTGTGTATCACCGCCCATGGGAACATGATAGCGGGTTCCACGATCTTGGCGCCACGATAGTGAGCATTAAGGAGAGAACGAAGGCGAGTTGAGGAGGCGGAGGCGATGAAACCGATGGCAGACTCAACTTCAAAGTTAAAGTGGTGCATGTACGGCGGGAAGGCAATGAGTTGAATGCCCTTATCGACGCGGTACGGGGAGGTAATGTGCTGGCTAAAGTAAGGCTTGAATGCATCGGAGTAGAGGGTGCGCATGTGCACATTGAGTTGTGTACGACAGAAGTCATACACAAAATCCAGAGCTTGAGTGAACTCCGTGGCGTTGGTGGTGCGTGTAAAGTACACCAAGAGAAATTTCGAAATGAGTTCCTTGAAGACGATGATATGTGTGAAGCCTCCCCATTCGGATGGGATGGTCACATAGCCGCCGTCGCACGCCCAGACTTCACCGGCTTTGTGGGTTTGCTCAAATAAGGCTTGGTCGCATTGAAATGCTTGTGCGGGTGGCGCTTGTTGTGTGCGATGCAGTCGGTGCATAAGTCGCGATATGGTATGTCAGAAGCAGAGAATCCAGGGCGAGCAAGTACGTTGGGGGCCTTGGCAGCGACGTTGTCGGGGCAGTGATGCACCTGGTGAAAGCGATTAGCACGTTCTTTGGCATTGAGATATTCGGTGGATCCGTGTGCGAGGACTTACGAGGAATGGATGAGCGGGAATGTGCCGTTTGCGCCGAACATCGAACTTGAGTTCGGTGTCTAAGGCAGGGAAGGCGGTGCGTCGTCATCCTGGTGCACAGCAGGGTTACTTGGAGGTGCATCCTCATTATCACGAGTAGCGAGTATCTTCGTAGGACGACGATATATAGTTTAACGACATTTCGGTCAAGCAGTTGCTGGAAATAGACATCATAGATTGTGCCAAAGACAAGGTATCTGTGCTGCACGTGGTGGAGGCTTGGTCAACGGTCATGAAATTGGATACATAGGATTTCTTCGTCACGGCAGCAGTATGTTGGAAGGTAGGGTCCAACATAAGGGATTTAATATCGGCGACGATGAGCGAAAGGTGCTTGTACAGAGTGCTGTACGTACCGGCAGGCAGAGCATTGCTGAGCATGTCACAGCAAAGGTCATGGCGTAGAGACAAGAGGAAAGATTCCTGTTGTTTGGTGTGGTTGTTAGCACGAATCAACTCCGGTCGAGTGGGGTAGCGTAATTTCCCGTTGCGAGGGTCGAGTAAAATAATATTGGCATACCCTCGGACGGTTGGCAATGGAGCAAGCATTGAGTGGATTTTAGAGCCGAGTTTGCGGTCACTTCCACGAAGGTACCCTATATAGCGACTATGAGATAGGTGATGATCTTCCAGAGCAAAAAGAGAATCCTTGTAATCGAAAGAGTTGTCGGTGGCCTTGTAGGTAAGGCAGCCAGGCATCACGAGCGCACCTGGACACGAGGTTTTGTATGGCGGTGCCATAGGTGGTAGCGGAGCCAACTTGGGGAAGGGCTTGGACTATCCACAAGTAACCATAAACGGCTCCAGATATATGGACCTGTCCCGGTCGCGGGGATGTCGGAAGCAGTGAACGTATACGTGCTCCCAAAGGCGTTGATGGGAGTGGATTTTGTGGTGGCGTTCTCTATGGTGAGGTTGCCGTCGGAATGGTGGCCACCAGTTAAGAAGTAGGAGTTGTGTGATGTTGATGAGGTTGTAAGTAATAACCTGTGTGACGGTTGGTTAGTTTCGAAAACGGTTATGTAATAGGACACAGGAGTGGGTGAGTTAGTATGTAAGCTTGCAAACACGTTATATAGTATTGTAAAATCTTGACGTGTATAGGATGTGTTGCATTGGGTAATGGCTTCATAGAGGAGCGTTTAAAGCACAACTGATGATAAGTACACTCGGATTGAACAGAGTGAGTACGTTGCTCGTGAGCCTGTTGTGAGTGAAGGCGAAGTAGTAACATATTGAGGATTCAAGGTCAGCCATAGAAAGCTGAGCAGAACCTGTGCGAGAGTAAGGTGCAAACGTTTTAGGAACGGATATATGGAGGATCGGGAACACCCGGATCCAGTCTTTGGATAGTGGTTAGGTAGCCAAAGGCGCTTGGGAATAGCTTGTAGATCATCCACGATCTTTAGGAAGGGGCGTGGATGGAGGATGGGCCACGATGATAGTTTAATTGGTCCAGTAGAATATCTGCGTGCGATGCATATCCACCTTTCTCTAGATTGGTAGTCGCCACATAGGTAGGTCGGGAACCTATCAACAACATCGACACAGTAATCAAGGGTAGTATAGATAAGGTTGGCCACTGTGATGTGGTCTTGATGACAGTACTTATGCGGAGGCGTCATCTCAGCCAGTAGTACCAAGGGCTGGAGTAGCTTGATGACAGACAGCATGCTGTCGAAAAGAGAATCGTCCAGCAGGCTGTGTAAGTCTTCTGACTTTTGTTGTTTTAGTAAATTCCTGTTTGTGCAGGGAGGAGTGATCTCAATTATATCACAATAGAATGTGCGCCTTTCCTCTGGTGAGATTAGGTGAAGATGGTTAATAAAGGCGGGGAGAGATTCAAATAATAGTACAGTAGGAAAACGGTGGCGTAACATACGAACAAGCGTATCATCAGACTCAACAACAACTTTTACATTGATATTTAAGCCTAAGTCATTAGTGGCTTGAGACAGGAACGCCGGAGTTGACAAACCAGAACAAAGTAACATGACAGAGGGTTTGCGGAGATTGGACTCTTGTGAGAGAAAAACTGGCCGTGAGTAGTCAACAATGGCTGCGTATTTTGCTGAACAAATTTGTTCTGTTTCCGAAGATTGAGAACCAAAGGGCGAATCCACGGCCGATCTGGTAAAACTCGTTGGAGTAGGTAATTGTAGTATGCCAGTAGATCCCTGTTTTCATGGTATCGCTTGAGGGGAAATGCAAGGGAGCGAAGTTCCAGCCGCTTGTCGCGCGCGATGTTGTAAGTGATACAAGGAGAGCGGGTAAATTAGCTGCCACATAGTGTATGGGTATACGTACATCTTTGTCTATGCGGCTCGTGACAGCGCTGAGCTTTGGCTCAGCTCGATCGTTGAACACGGTGGTAAGATTGGTCTGGTTCCATTCGAGCATGCTCAGGATAGCGAGATGTCGGTCATGCACTGGTTGAAGACATAAAGCGAAGTCGATCTTAACGTAGCCAACTTGTGGATGATCTGGTAGGGGAATAACGATGTTGCGTGTTAACATCATGTGTGATGCCCGTTGTTGTCCTGTTGCCGTCTGAATAACAATCGGAGCGTATGTGGAGTCCAATGGAATTATATGATTGGGTATTGCGAAATCGTAGGTGGACATCAATGAGATGGTAGCACAAGAGTCAAAATATAGAAAAGAGCAATGTGGAGGGACACTGTTTACCTTCATGTAGTTGGTGAGGAAGGCGTTTTCCGAATGTGGGCAAGTAGTGGAGAGGCTGGCTATGAAGAAGTTCTTCCGCAATAACAGATTCGTTGGAATAATGATCGGTTGAACAGGTGGTGATGGTTCGTCCGCCTCATCAGCCATGCCGTGCTTTTCGTCAAATGACGATAGAAGGTGTGATCGGCATCCCTTTTGGTTTCGGCTTGTGATGGTAGGTTGAGGGCAGATTGGACCTGTGAAGATAGCGAGGACAATAATGCTGGTGGTAAAGCCGAGATGGCGGAAGCGGTAAAGAGGTTAGACACAGTATTGGAAGGATTACCCTGTGTGTTTGTAGTAGGAGGAGTTGTTGTTGGGGTGGGAGCAGTAACGACAGTATGGTGTTGTGGCTCCACGTAGTTTAACGACTTTTCGGTCGAGGATAGATGAACGTCTACATCATAAATGATGTCTTCTGCAAACATGAGCTGTTCGTTTAGACGAAGTAAACTACTGTTGTCCTCAGTAGATGTCGTTGACAGGATATCAGCTGATTGTAACAAAGTCTCAAATAACTTGTTGATATTATGTTGTAGCTGAGCCGTGGTATCATTATCTGTCACATGCTTCGTGAGTTCGCTACACTGTTCTCGCAGGGTGTTTAAGGTGTGGTTTGTTCGATCTAATAATTTCATGTTAGACCGAGAGGACCTGTCAAAAGTGCGGGGGTAAATTGGACGGTCATGGGACTGTCCGGCAGTTTTCTTGGTGACGTAAGAATCACCAGGACGATAATACGATAAATCGCTGCGAGAGAAAGGCTGGCGAGCATCATTAGAGTTACGCAAGCGTCTAGCATTAAACGTGGAAGATGTACCAGGTTGGGACGAAGTGATGAAGGCGAGTGTGTTAGCAGTTTGAGTCAGACTTTTGTCCGATGAGTCCAAAGTATGTGTAAGGAGTAACTTTGGCTTTGGTTGAGATGATAAACCTTCGACATAGGGTTGCCAAGAAACAGGGCGTTCTAAGCGTCTTTTGTTCGACCCATTTGATACGACATTGTAAAGGTCTAATGCGTATTCTAAAATGTAGCTTGGGTTGGTAGGGTGACACAATCGTTCAGCTTCTGGTACAGGTCGAGATGAAGATCGGGTTTCGTACATATAACACCAATCTACCCAACCACGATCGTAGCGGTTGTTGCTGGTATTATCGGCATAGTGCCGATGTATCTCTTCATAGATTTTTCTGCAAAGAGTGCCAAAGTCGAATTGAAGGTCAGTCTCTTCCTGGTTAAGTTGGTAAGAGATTTGCCTAAATGCTAGGACAGCTTCGATAAATACATGGACATACCAGTTAGGATTATAAACAACAGAGTTAAATTGCTGTTTCAAATAAGACACATCAGTAGTCGTAACAGACTCGTAGTGACTAAAGGCGATGAGCATAATAGCTCGAGCCTTGTTGGGTAAATAACTTTGTTGTATATCTCATTGATGGCGGGCCAGGCCGCAAGTGCCGGTTTTCCAACACTTTCAAGATTGAAGTAAGTATGCAAGAATGTAGCGTACGTGTTCTGGTAAGTGTGCCAGTCAGCTGCAGTTAACGAAAACATGGTAACCGGGGCACGAACACGAGTGTCGAAAGCTAGTGCCTTCGGGTGCGCGCGATTTAAGATTCGTTCCTCTTCTAAGAAACGAGCATTGATTTCAGGACGTAATGCCTTGACTTCATAGTCGTAACAGACGGTAGTTAGCTGAGCTACTTCTGCATCAGGTAAGTGGGGGAAAGCTTCGTTGGTGAAATGCCATTCCTGATACTCAGGGGGTCACTCATCAACAGCTAAACGGAGATCAGCAGCCCTATCGGTCTTCCATTCCAGGAAAACGCGATCGAGAATTTGATTCCGGAGGATTTCGTAGTCCTTGCATGACCGAGTATATGCTTCATACGAGTCGTACTCGAGGAAAGCATCGGCATGACTGGACCGTAGTAATTGCTTGATATGCTTGATTTGCAAGGATACCTTGCGGTTCTGAAGCTGAAAGCAGTTGCCCTCGTTAAGAAACTCGACTACAGGAGCTTCGAGCTTCAATATATCCGCACCTGTGATCGCCTTAGGTGCGGCTCGTGCTGCGTGTTCTGCCATAGCAGTTGACGGGGAACCTGTGGGTTCAGTCACGCAGTTGACACTGTCTAGACATTCTAAGGGGGTCTGTCTATCGGTGTCTATGTACACTCATCGATTTTTTCGATGGAAAACGTGTCTATATGACGACTGTGCAAGCTGTGAGTCCAGAGTAGTGTCGCTAAGCGTAGTCACTTAGGCAGCTGGTTAGTTTTGGTGCTCTCAAGGAGCTTGTTAAGCATTGCCATGTAATGTACGAGTGGACGTACCCAAAATATTCCATAACATGTGTGCAAGAGTACAGGTTAGCCAACTTACACACGCATCAACATTAACATGACAATACGATGCTATGAACAGGTGCACACAAGGTTACTCGATCGCGTGTGCAAAAAGATATTATATACAGCCCAATGGTAATGGCGATATATTGACAAGCGTGTCACATGTCGAGGCTAGGTCGGCGCGGTAACGACCCAATACCCATAGGTTACGTGCATGTTGACACATGGTTTCTCAGGGACCCGCCTGGGCCCAAAACCTGCAGAGCATTTAGCAAGCAGTGGTAAGTCACCTGGGAAACCATCCCGTCTCATCGTGAGCGTCTGGAAGGTTAATTCGGGGAATGAAGGTTATGTTCCCTATATCCTCAGAACACGACAGGCGGCATCTAGAACTACACGAGAAAGGTTAAGTGTATAGTGCTACATACCTCGGAGCGCGCTAGACCATGATGATGAGCGTAGGCACAAATCAGACTGATTGTGTAGAAAGGAAGGAGAAAGGAAAAGGAAGAGATCACGTTCTCAACGGACGGATAAGGTAAGAGGCAGCAGATTTCTCTGCAGTCTCTCGAGAGCCTCACCTTTCCAAGAAGACAACGGTCCCTTCAAATCTATCTAACCTGCCGCGCCAGCGGGTCTCGTCCACACTAACCACCACAGCCACGATGTGTCGACGAGGTGCGCTCGAGCCTCAGCGAGCGTGTTATGAGGAGGAGGAGGAGGTCGGCAGCAGTTTTGGGAAAATCATCTTGCTAAAAGAAAAAGACACAAGACGACGACGACGACCAACGCGGACGAGGAAATGGCAATGACGACGGCCCGGCGAGAAGCAAAGGAGGAGCTCGAAGAGGAGAAGCAAAAGCGTCATCATCATTCATCAAAGGCGAACACCCAGCTGGCGCAGGAGCGAGATTTCTTTCAAAAGAGGAACAACACAGCAGGGAGAGAAAATGTATGTGGAAGGATGAGAGGATCCTGGAACAGCAGAGCTGGCCATCCATCATCGGCGGATAGCGGGGCCGCCGCGCGTCTGGACGGACGCCTTTTGTAGCCAGGATTGCGGAGTGCGGCGTAATCTTTTTCGGATTGTTTGATAGGATCATCTTCTTCTGACGTGGATTTTCAATAATAAGTAATTATATAATCGGAATGTCATCATCATCATCATCACCACCCGCGGAAAAGATACACAACAATATAAATAAATCTTTTGGCCGGACGGAAGATGTTTGCGCGGCTCCGCGGTCGCAAAAGCAAGCCGCCGGGCGTCGTGGCGTCCTCGAGCGTCGTCGTGTTCGAGGACGCCGACCCCAGCAAGCCCCCGAACGTCGTAAAAATAATGATCCACGGCGCGCGAGAGTTGCTCGTGATGGACAAGAATTTGGTGTCCAAGGGCGGCAGTAGCGACCCGTTTGTGGTCCTGAAATTGGACGGCGAAAAGTGCAAGACGACGGTCAAAAAGAAACGCACGAATCCCGTGTGGAACGAGGCGTTCGAGCTCGCGGCATTCGACGACGACGACGAGGCCGTCGTGGACTTGGTCGTGTGGGACTACGACGCTTTCTCGTCGCCCGACTTCATGGGGGCCGTGCAGATTCCCGTCAAGAGTCTCGCGGATCGCGAGTATCAGCGCCGGTGGCATCCCCTCCTCGACAATGACTTGAGCGGACCGAAGATGGGACCGAGGGGAGAAATCGAGGTCTCGGCGCGATGGACGCACGACCCAGATCTCGACGCGGCGCTCCCCGCAACAATGACGGAACCCGAGAAGTTTCCGCACCGAAGCTTTAACGCATTACGCGTCGTTGTGATCAGAGCGCGCCGCCTCCCGATCATGGACGCGAGCGTTCTCGGCAGGGACGGCTCGACAGATCCGTACGTCGCGCTGAAGCTCGACGCGGAGAAGAAAAGGACGACCGTTAAGGCAAAGCAGCTCAATCCGCTGTGGTTAGAGCAGTTCGATTTTCCGGTGGACGACACCGATGTTCCGCTCGAAATCGCCATGTTCGACTACGATATCGGCAGCAGCGACGACCTCATTGGGCGAGCCTCCGCGGATTTGGCGCGTTTGTCGACGAGGCGAGCGACGCGCCAATGGTTCGAGATATCGTCGACCCGCAAAAATCCCCATAGTGCCAAGCTCGAGCTGGGGCTGAGGTTGATTCACAAGCCCGAGTTCGAGCTCGCGCTGCCGGCGCACACGCTCGACATCAAAGCGCACAAACGCGAGAAAGCGAACGAGTTGCGCGTCGTCGTTCTCCGCGGCCGCGCGCTGCCGTGCCTCGACAAGAATCTGTTCGCGTCGGGTGGCTCCTCCGACCCCTTCGCGCGCCTCGAGTTCAAAGGCGTCGCGCGCTCGACGACCGTCAAAAAGAGGTGTCTCGACCCCGTCTGGCTCGAGATGGTGACGTTTCCCGTCGACGACGACGACCGAGGCGACTCGCCATCTTTGGAAAGCGAAGAGCTTAAGGTGACCGTGCTCGACTTTGACGCGCTCTCTAGTCCCGACGAGATCGGGACGGTGACTTTGTCGCTCGCGGGCTGCGGCGACAGGAAGGTGCGTCGGCGGTGGCACTACCTCGAGCTCGCCGAGGGCGTCGCGGCGCCGCGGCAGCGACGGCCCAAGGTCGAGGTGGCCTGGCGACTCGTTCACAACCCCGCGCTGGAAATCGAGTTACCAAAGCAGTTCGACGACGACGACGACAAATTTCCGACCCGCCTCGCGAACGAACTCCGGGTTGTCGTCGTGCGCGCGCGCGGCTTGCCTTGGACCGACGCGGCTGCTCGGACTTGGCTGTTGTTGGGACAAAATAATAATAACCCCCCCCACCAACACCAAGGGTCGGCCGACCCGTTCGTGTCGCTCTCGTACAACGACGAGGAGGTCAGGACGTCCGTGAAAAACAAATGCCTGGATCCCGTCTGGGTCGAGACGCGCGCGCTGCCGATCGATACGCTCGAGGACGAGCACGATAAGCTCCTCCTCAAGGTACGAGTCTGGGACCAGGACAGGGCTCGAGACGAGCTCATGGGCGAGGTCGATGTTCCCCTGCAGCAGGCTCTCGCCGATCGCGCCGTGCATCGCCAGTGGTACGCTTTGTCAACCAAGGGAAAGATTGAGCTCGGATTGCGGTTCGCGCACAATCCGGCGCTCGTCGTCGAGCTTCCCGACGAGATTGCGATCACGAAACACGCCGACAGACCCTCCAACGAGCTGTGCGTCTATGTTTCTCGGGTGCGATCAAAGCAGGCGCTACGAAAGTCCGATTTGGCGGCCGTCAAGCTCGGATTCTTCGCGATTGGCGAGAGCCGCACGACCTCGAGACGGAGATTCGACGCAAAAAATCACACCACCGTCGAACATAAATTTAGCGAGATCTTTGCTTTCGACCTCAACGAGGTTGAGCTCCGCGGCGGCGCCAAGTTGGACGTGGCTTACGTCGTCGTGACCGCCGCCGCCGGCGGAAATAAACAAGAAGACGATCGCGCGCTGGGTACGGCGACGTGGGCGCTCGGGCGACTCCAAGACGGGCTGCCCGCGCGGACGTGGGTGTCGTTGGGCGCCGACCTCGGCAAAGTCGAGCTCGCGGCGCGCTGGGTGCACAATCCCGCACGAGCCGTGCCACTGCCCAGAAACGTGGCGCAGCGCGCGTTGGACGCGACCAAGGCGCCGAACCACATTTTGGTGGTTTTGGTTCGCGCGAGCCGCCTGGCGGTTTCTGCGTCCGCCGTCGTCGCGACCGTGAGGGTGTTGGGAGGAGAGGCCAAAACGAGCAAGCCCTTGAGCTGCGGGACCGCGTGGATGCAGGAGGCCGCATTTCCGTTCAAACGCGCCCACAAGAAGATCGAGATCACGCTGGTTGACCCCGATAATGTCGACGAGCTCGTCGGCCGGTGCGTCGTGCCCGTGCCGACGTCCGGGAAGGAGGTACGCGCGTGGCACAAACTCCGGAACTCGGCGAACACACACAGCAGTCTCGAGGTGTACGCGAGCGTCGCACATTCGGTGGACTTTGAGAAAAACGAGCGCGAACGGCAGCAGAAGAAGCAGGAGAAACTCGAAATCAAGGCGGCGGACGCCTTTTCCGACCAGCCGTTGGCGCTCGTCGAGGAGGCACGAGATGCGGTCGAAGCGTACGAAAATATATTGCGACAGCACGCCCAGATGTTTAAAGTCTGCCGCCCGCCAAACGACCTCGAGGTCGTCCTCGTGCGAGGCCGTCGCCTCGTCGCTGGCCCCCGGTACGAACCCGCGGAGGTGCTGGACTGGATTCCCGACGCGTTCGCGCGGCTCGAGGTGATGGGGCCAGCACCCGGCGGCTTGCTCGGGGACCACCACAAGCGGAAGGTGGTCCTCGCGTCGGCGGAGTCGCGCGTCCGACGCCAGGAACGCATCCCCGCGTGGATCCAGAAGTTTTCGCTCGAACTGCCCGCGGGCTGCGACCCGGCGGCGTGTTCGCTCTCGCTCGCGTCGCACGACGCGGCCGCCATTCAGCCCGACAAGCCGACGGCCCGCGGGGTCCTCGACCTCAAAGAGGTGGCGAAGGCGACCGCGTCGTCGCGCGAACGACGCGCGTGGCGAGGGTGGGTCGAGTTGAAGACCACCGATCACCACCACCTCGGAGGAAGCATGGACGTGTGGGCGCGGCTCGCGTACAACCCCGATCGCGTCAAAGACGAGGCGCTCATGGACGAGGTCGAGGTGTGGCCTTCGCGGCCTATTAACCAAGTCCGAGTCGTGCTGGTGGCCGCGCGCGTCAAGAACGACCACATCAAGCCCAAAAACTCGCCGGGGCTCGTGGCGGAGGTCGAGTGCGGCGGGCGTCGACGCCGCGTGCCGTCCGCACACTGGGACAACTCTCCCGAGCGCGTCAAGACGGGGTATCGGGTCGCGTATTTTCGCGAAAGGCTCGACTTCATCATCCTCCCGGACCCGACGCGGGCGCGCCGAGACAAGGTCAAAGTGACGGTGAGTTTCCAGAACGCGAACGACGACGAGAGCAACAGCCTCGGGGCCTGCGACATTCCCTTCAGCAGCAGCAGCAGCAGCAGCAGCTGCTGCTGCGTGGACGACGACGATGGGCGCGAGGCGCGCCGGGAGTGGCACAAGATCTTCCCAAGTAAGAACAACAACAACAACAACGACGACGACGGGGAAGTCGTCGCCGAAGTCGAGGTCGTGATGCGGCTGACCCACAACGGGGCGCTCATGCTGCCGGAAGCGCGGGATGTCGCGGACGCGGCGTCGTGCACGGCGGTGGACGCGCCGATTTGTCGAGCAGAGGAGGAGCACGCGGCCTACGAGAGGACGGGGGAGGCCGTGCCGCGGTGGTTTTTCGTGCCCAAAAAAACAGACGTCGCGAGCGGGCCGTTCAACGTGGCAACCCTCCAGCGTCTCTGGGACGACGAGATGATCGACAACAGCACGCTCGTGTGGCGCCAGGGGCTCGACGACTGGCGGCAAATCGACCAGCTCGGCCCGCTCAAGCGGATCCTCTGGGGCTATCCCGAGGTTCCCCAGGTTCCGGAGAGAGAGGAGCAACGGCGCGAGTGGTTCTACTACGACGTAGAGGAGGAGCGGTCTGGCGACAACCGCGCGGAATGTAGTATCGAGGAGGAGGAGGAGGAGGAGGAGGTCGGCGAGGAGGCGCGGGGTCCGTTCACTATTGGCGAGATGCGCGACGCCGTCGAGACGGGACGGCTCAACGCGGACGCGCTCGTGTGGAGGGACGGCTGGTCTCCGGACGTCTGGGAGACCGCGGGTACTTCCCTGCCGCGGTGGGTTCGTCGCGGAGCGTGCGAGGGAGAACCGTTAGCGGTGCCCGACGCGAGTCTCGCGTGCGAAGTGTGCGGCGGGCTGGCCACGCTGCACTCTCTCGCGGCACTCGACGCGCAGCTGTGGGAGGGCGAGTGCGAAGGTACCGAGCCCCCGCCGCCGCGAGTCCCGAGACCGTCTCTGCGGCCCAAGCGCGGCTCGACGGCGACGGCGACCGAGATCCTCGACGGACTCCTGTGGGCCTCGAAGGACGTTTTGCTCGAGGCGACGCACGTCGCGCTCATATCGCACGCACCTTCGCCACCACCAACACCACCACCGGCGTTGTCGGATGATTTTTTGCGACGATACGGCGACTACGACGGCGCTTTGGCGGAGCGGACGGTTTCGTCGTTGGAAAAAACGAGCAAAGAGCGGCGGCGGCGGCGGGTAATAAGGCGACGAATCCCGTTCGACGAGTGCCGCGAAGACAAGGAAGAAACCCTCCGCGAGGCGCGGGACGCGGCCTTTGACTTCATCGAGAACGCCCTCAAGCACTCGTCGACCGTCGTCGTCGCGATCGTCGACGAGGAGGGCCGCCTATGGTGCGCGGAAATGGTGGCCGCGGCCTACGTCGCGCGGCGAGACGGGCTCGCCGGCGCCGAGATTCTTAAGGCGCTGGGTCTCGCACCGCCACCTATGCCGTGGGAGTCCGTGTTGCGTGGCGTCGCCGACGCGTCGGCGCGCGGGCGGCTGTTCTGCGACGAGTGCTTCCAGGAATGGCGCGGCGGTCGCGTCGACGACGCGCTCGCGGGCCGCGCGGCCGCGGCCGTCCGACGCCTCGCGAAGCGAGACCCGAGCCTCACGGCGCTCGACCTCCGCGGCGAACCGTTTGACGTTGACACCGCGGCGGTCTTGGGAGCCGTCGCGGGCCACGCGATCCACCTCGCGACGCTCGACGTCTCGGGGTGCGGATTGGGGGACGCGGGGGCCTCGAACCTCGCGGCGGCCCTCTCCCACGGGACCCAGGGCGTCGGCGGACGCCTGCTGACGCTGCGCGTCGCGCACAACGGGATCGGGGACGCGGGCGGCGGGGCTATCGCGGCCCTCCTGGGCGGCGCCGCCGACGATTTTTCCTCTTCACCGCCGCTCACCGCGCTCGACCTGTCCCACAACGAGCTCGGCGGTCGCGGAGCGCGCGCCCTCGGCGAGGCGCTGCGGCGCAACTCTTGCCTCGTCGCGCTCAGCGTGGCTCACAACAAAATTGGGGATAATCCTGGCGGGGTGTCGCTTTTTCTTGCCCTCGTCGAGGAGGGGAACGCGACCCTCACCTCTCTCGACGCCTCGTCGAACGGGTTGGGGCATCGGACGGCCGGCGCGGTCGCGCGCGCGCTCCGCGAGAACGCGGTCCTCGCAAGCCTCGCGTTATCCGCGAACGCCAAAGTCGGGGGAGAAGAAAAGGTCTTCTTCTTCTTAGACCTGCGCCGCGAGAACCGCCGCCGAAGCGCGCTCCTCCGGCTCTCGCTCGCTTACGTGCCGCTGGACCCCCGGGTCCTTCGGGGTGTCGCCCGGTGGCTCGGGGCCGATACCCGGGGAGGATGCGCCTGCCGTTTCCTCGATATCTCGTCGACCGGGATGCGGCGCGACGGCGCCGAGGCCTTCGCCGACGCGATTTCTTCGACCGGCCGCCTCCCGCTCCAAACCCTCGACTTGAGCGGGAACCCGCTGGGTCCGAGGGGGGCCGCGCACATTCTCGCCGCGCTCGCCGCGTGCCGTGATCTGGTGCTTTCCGACCTCTCGATGGCGCAGTGCGCGCTGAGCCCCGACGCTGCCGCGGCCTTGTTCGCTCTCGTCTTCGACGGCCGCCTCGTCGGCGTCCTCGACGCCATCGACGATCTCCTCCTGGAGGAGGAGGAGGACGACGAGAAGCTCTCGAGGCTCCGGCGCGCCGTCGAAACGACCCCGAACCGTCGTCTTCGCGTGCCGTTGACGGCGCTCGACGCGTCCGACAACGACGTCGGCGCCCGCGGCGCCAAAGCTCTCGCCGCAGCTTTGGCGGTCGACGAAGACTCCGTCCTCGCGCGCCTGAGCCTCGCCAACGCGAAACTTGGGATTGCGGGCGGGGAGACCGTCGCGACCGCGATCGCCGCGCTCCCCCGTCTCCGCGAGCTCGACCTCGGCGGCAACGCGATCCAGGACTCGGGGTGCGTCGCGATAGCCCGCGTTCTCCCCAAACTTCCGACGCTCGCGACCCTCAATCTCGGCTTTAATAACCTCACCGACACTTCCGTCGACACCCTCCGCGCGGCGCTCGCGACCACCTCCGACGCCCCCGACCCCGTCAAGCTCTTCAACCTCACCGTCGAGATGGAGGGAAACAACGCCGCGAGTAGTAGTAGTAGCTGGGGGGTCGCTCCCCCGCACCTCGCGAGGTCGAAACTCACCTTCGCCTACCCTCCTCCGGTCGCCGCCGCCGTCGTCGTCGAAACACCGTCCTCATCACGAAGCGCGAAGAACGTTCTTTAATTGGAAAAAAGCACGCTGGGCTCGGGTCTCCAAGGTGATGAGGTGGTCGACGTCGGTCTTTATGGTAGCGACGTGGAGTGTCGAGGGCGGATTCTCTTCTTCTTGATGGCGACGACCACCACCACCACCACCAAAGGCGAGATCCGCGACTTGGTCGGGGAGGCGCATGTCGGCCGGGGACATCCTAGGGAGCTGGGCGGCGACGCGGGCTTCGACCGCGCTCAAGCACGTCGGCTCGTCGTACCAGACGCAGTTGCCGCCTTCGTCGTAAAGGCGGACGTCGGGCTGCGGGGGCTTCTTGCCGTTTCGGCAGTACCAGACGTACTCCTTGACGGTGGCCACGAAGGATATCGCGAGGCCGATCCGCTCGGCGCGGCCGACCCGACCTACCCTGTGGACGTACGTCTCGGGAACGTCCGGGAGCGTCATGTTTACGACGTAGGGAAGGCCCTCGACGTCGATGCCCCGCGCAGCCACGTCGGTGCACACGAGGATCCTGACGTCGCCGTTCTTGAAGGCGTCGAGGCTGGCCCGTCGCTCGCGCATCTCCCGGCCGCCGGCTAAGACGCGACACTCGTAGCGACGCGCCGTCGCGGCAGCACTGCCCGACGCCGCAATCAGGTACTTTTCGAGGAGGTCGCAGTCGAGGTTGGTGCGGCAAAACACCAGCACCTGGTCCATGTGAAGCTTGTCGATGAGGTTGACGAGGAGGGCGGGCTTGGCCAGCTTTACCATCTCCGAATCTCGCTCTTCTCGCGACGACGACGACGACGACTTCTTGTTCCGAGAGGCCTCCTCGCTCTTCGCGTCGAGCTTGCCCCCGCGGTGGACGGCGTCCGTGACGACCTTGGGGGGCGTCTTTTTGGTCGCCACCGCCCGAATCGCGGGGTCGGAGGGATCCACGGGGACAACCACGTGGTAAACCGTCTCGGGCAGGTGCGCGGGGCCCTTGAGGTCGACCCAGGTCGGAGCGTCGCACGCGATCCCGGCGAGGTTTCGGACGGCGTCCGAATGGAGGGTCGCGGAAAAAAATGCCGTCTGAAGGCGGCTCTGGCGGGTCTTGCCCTTGGGGAGCCGGCCGAAAATATCCAGCACAACCTTGAGGTCCTCTTTGTCGTCGGCGAAGCAATCCGCTTCGTCGAGAACGAAAAATCGCGCGGACGACACGTCCACGATTCCGCGCGACACGCAGTCCAGCACTTTCCGGGGTGTGCCGGTGACGACATCGCATTCTCCGCGGCGGCAAACACCTTCGGCCTCTCTGGTGTTGCACCCGCCAATCAGCAGGCAGCAACTTACGTTCGCGTATCTCGCGTAGGCCGTCAAATTCTCGTGCGTCTGTTCTGCCAAATCCCTCGCCGGCTCCAGAATGATGGCGCTCACGCCGCGCTGGTGTGAGGCGGGCCACCGCTTCCCGCCAATCTCTTCCGCCGGCAGCCGCGCGACGTGCGAGGTCCCCACGACCGCCGCACCACCACCACCCGTGGCCGGCGGCTCGTCGTCGAGCCTCAGGCGACACCTGCCGCCGCGCCGCGTCGACGCGGTCGGAAACAGCGCCTCGTCCCAGGCCCCGAACGCCTTGCCCTCAAACGCGACCCCCAGATCCCTTCCGTTCTTCGAGAACGAGATCTTCCTGGCGTCGAGGTCCAGCACGCACCCGATGAGATCCCCCGCGTCAAACGCTTCGCCGTACTTCGAGAATTTCTTCGCGACAGACTTTACGCCCGTTCCGCCGTACCCCGCGCCGCGGGCGTCGGTTCCGAGATCCAAGGACGCGCCGGCGCAAGACCACCCCACCCGCACCACCCCGGCCTCGACCTCGACGCCAAAGTAGTGCCTTCCGCCCCCGCGCGCGCCCGCCGTCGCCCTCGATCCGCCCCACCTACCCCCGCCCTCCAGCGCCAAACCGTCGCCCGACACCTGCACGCAGTCCCGGTCCGACGTCGAAAACCGCGGACCATCGTCGCTCCTCGTCGCGACGACGACGACCGGCTTCTCGCAGAGCTTCTCGCGGACGAGGTCGACGATCGGAAGCCCGAACGCAGCAGTCTTCCCGCTGCCCGTGGGCGCCGCCACCATCACGTCGCCGCCCCCCAAGATCAGAGGAATTGCCTCGTCCTGCACCTCGGTCGGCAACGCGTACCCGAGCTCGCCGATCGCGCGCAGCGTCTCGCTGCCGAGACCCATCGCTTCGAACCCTCCGCTCATGTCGTGTGTGTATGCTATTCTATTACCGAGACTTATCGCCGCCGGCCGGGGGTGCGAATAGATGGTAGGCGGTGGGCCGCTGAAATTGTAGAGGTTGAAATTATTCGCCCGCCGCCCGGTTGAAATTATTCGCCCGCCGCCGTCGCCGCCTGAAAAAACTTTGCATAATGCCCGACTCTCAGGCACCCAGCCATGTGACGTCGTCGGCCATTATGTTGTTGATCACGGCGTGTCCTCACCTGGTGATCTCCCCCGTTCATCTCTTTCTTTTCTGCGCGCACGCGTACACTTGCTCTCGTTGGTTGCGCGTTCCATCCGTCCGAATAGTAATATTGCCCTCCTCCTCCTCCTCCTCCTCCTCCTCTCATAAGCCCCAATCGCGCCTTCTTTGTCGTGCTCCCCCCCGTTTCAGGCTCTTTGAGCTCCTAGGCTAGTGCAGCTACCGCGGTAAGGTCGTGTGTCGCCGTTCTTCCATAAGCGCGTCTGAGGGATTCAATCAAGGCGAAAAAAGTGCCCCGCATGTGCAAGAGTAATAATAATCCCGCGCACACACGCGTGTTGCAAGAACGGGAATATAGTTTTTGAATGAGAACCAGAAGCGACGACGTATTTATTTCGAACGTATTCCACCACGACGACGCAGTACAACTCCGCTGGGAGCACTTAACGGATCGAAAACGGACTGTTATTAAAGGAGAAGTATTCTCGGAATAATCTTTTATCCACGCACCAGAAGAAATCATAAACACCAAAATGGAAAGCGTCAAGGTGGTGCTGGTCGGCAACGGCGCGGTGGGCAAGACGTGCTTGGTGGTCAAACGCACGACGGGCGCGTTTCCGGAGGAGTACGTGCCCACAGTGTACGACGTGCCCACAATGAACTCGATGATCGATGGCACGCCAACGAACGTTACGTTGTGGGACACAGCTGGCCAGTTTGATTTCGACCGTCTCCGACCGTTGGTCTACCCCCAGACGGACGCCTTCGTGTTGTGCGCGTCGCTTGATGATGAAAATTCGCAAGACGTGCTCGAATCTAGGTGGCTTCACGAGATTCGAGCTCACCTCCCGGCGCGCGTTCCGTTCGTGATTGCCGCGACCAAAGCTGACGTCTCCGGGAGCTCCCTGAAGTTGATGGAGCGAGCAAAACGGATGAAAGCTCAAGGGTACTTTGAGGTGTCCGCGAGGGAAGACTGGGGCGTGGACACTTTATTCGACCACGTCGCCAGAGTCGCGCTCTGGCACGTTCGCGCGCAGCGCAGCGGCGACTTTTCTAAAAAACGCCGCTTCTGGTTTCGGAAGAAAAAGCTCGCGCCGCCCTCCTTCGTCACAAACTTCCACGCCGCTCGCTTGGCCACCGTCGATTGTGGGATCTGTTTCGAGAAAGTATCTCGCGACGCGACAAACCTCCGCGCGTGCTGCGGTTCCCGCTTCTGCAAGACGTGCCTATCGACGTACATTCGAACCCAAGTCCAAGAGGGCCGGTCTCGCATAGCATGCCCCGGGAGGGCCTGCCGCCGTATGCTGAATCCTGCCGACGTGAGGGCCCTCGCTGACGCCGACACAAATGCACTCTACTCCGAGACTCTCGCAAAAAACCACGCGGACCGACTCGGTACCGTACGCGAGAACGACAAGCTCAAGCCCGACTTTGACGGCACCAGAATCTGCCCTGCGTGCCAAGTCATCATCTTTCGTCATTCGGGCTGCGATCAAGTCCGCTGCGCTTGCGGCCACAACTTCAACTGGAACCAAGCCGAGACCGTCTTCTATTGATGCGACGGGCAGTACCGAGTCAGTCACCTTCGTGGACGATGATGCGCATCGTACAACCGGAATGTGCGTCTTTCAAGACGCATCGAACCCTTGGGAAAAGGAATTCAAGCTCTCGGGAACCTCAGACGACGCGAGCACCGGTTGGTGCCATCCCCTTCAGGAGGAGGAGGAGGAGGAGCCTCCTCAGTACGACCAAATTCAAAAACCGTCTAATGGCACTCCTCAAAAGGAGGGCAGGACTGACACAACAAGTACACCACCTTCAAGCGGGTACTCTTGCCCTTCTCAAGTTCGAACTTAGCAGTCGGATCTCTACCACCTGGACATCCGGTTTGCCCAACCCTCGGGTTTTCGCGTTCATGTCCGTAAAAAGCAGAAAGGTCGGCCACTTCGCGCGGGAGGTAGTTGCCGAGCCCGATATTAAATTTGGCGTGGAGTCTGCTGCTGCAAGTCGGAAGAAGAAGGGGTTGTACTTTGTCGGGTCGTAGGTTGCTTCTCTCTGGAACCTGTCCGCGTGCAAACATCTCTGCCTCGCCATCGGTCGTCGCTTTCGCACGAGAATAAATATATTGGATGCAGGTTGTGCTTGCGCGCGAGAAGGCGGATGAGCGGCGGCTTGAACACTCGCCACGCACGACAGTAGTATCGTTTGTGATTGAGATGTTCCGTGTCAGATACTTGATGCGTCGATGATGATCGGGATACTCGAGCGCACCGCAGTTGAAGCAGCAGACACGCTGCGTAGGGCTTCGCCCGGATAGTTTCGCTCTAGCTCGCGATTGATTTTGGACCTCCAGACACGGCGCGGTCGATAAGGTTCAGGCGTGTGTCGTTTTTTTGGTGCGCATTATGGTTAGGGTCGCGGAGGAACCCGCCGTACTCTGGTCGCTCGGGTGCGAGTAGTAGGCCGTGCGATGCAAAGTACGAACGCCCGTAGGTGAAGATAAGGTCGTTTTCGCGGTGATTTATTAGGTCCACTCGTCCAATAACGAGATGTTGTCTTCTTGCACACCACGCGCCTGGCATACCCGGTACTCAAGATTGTGTTCAGCACAGCCGATGATTTTCGTACGGCGCGTTGAAACAAACGCTGCACATCTTCGTAGAAGATGGTGTGCGTCTATCTGGTGAACTGACTCCTCGGTTCGGTAGATGTGCACTCCGGAAAAAAAAAATCACTCGAGGCGACTCCTCCTAGATCATCGGAGCAATCGCACGTCGTACGTCGTGATGGATGTTGGCATCGGCCCGCGTTCGCGCGAGCTTTGTCCAGGAGTCGTACTTGAGACGACGCGGCGGCGTAAGTTGGTAATCTGAGAGCAGAGCGCGCCGGGCGATGGAGCTTGGGCGTCTTTCTTGGCTGCGCGCGAACCATTGGCGCGCAGGCACGTCCTTTCGGACTTAGGTGGTCACCGGAAGTTGGACGGCCGTCCCCTCCGTCGAGTTCATCTCGTCTTCGGCGGCTGGTTGCTGCTCGAGAAACTCGGGGCGTTCTGTTGGGTCAGTAGTCGTACGAAGAATGTCAGCGAGCTCTCGAAAACGGGGATGATGGCGAAGTCGATTTTTTTTTCCGGTTGCGAGAGAGCACCGGAGTTTACTCGTTTTTCTGACGGACCGAGTAAAAAACGCGTCGTCAGACTGCAGCGCGCGACTCGCCGTCTCGATGTTGATATCTTTCTAATAGAACGTTGTCGGCGCCGCCACGTTTTTGCGCCCGCGACGACGATCTCAACATGCAGTACTGGGAGCAAAAACAAAGTCGCGAGGCCCGCGAGACGCGAGAGCGCCTTCGCGGACTTCGTCACGACGACGAAATTACTCCCGCCCAGCGCCACCCCGCGTGCCGGTTTCACGAAGCGGTCTGCGTGCCGCGCCGTTCGTGCGAATTGCGTTATAAACTGGGGGATTTGACATCCGTCGATCGATGCTCGATCGACGGATGCAGGTTCAACCGAGGAGTCCAGCCGCCGCCGCCGCCGATTGTGCCTCGTCGCTCGGAGGAGCTTCAGCCATATGATAAAGTTGCTACTTGAAAGCTGCCGGGCTCGCGGATACGACCACCAAGAATAAATATCTCTGCTCTGCTATCTGCCAAAACGCACTCCTACTTCGCGCGGTCGGAAGCATCGCGTCTGTTCCAACTTCGTTGCGTGGCCGCGTTTCCCGGGCACGGTTGTGCCGCCGCAACGGCCGTGCTCGACGAAGGACCCACGCCGCCGTCTCGAGTACCGAGTCCCAGTAACGCTTGCTTGACATACCCCTGCAGATAATTAATTCACCTTCTTGGTCGCTCGACAAACAAAATAATTCCCGACCACCACCACTCAAAAATCGGCGATTCCTCGAAGAAGAAACGCCGCTTATTTTCTGCCCTGGCGTGCCTCCTCCACGCGAGATGCTGCAGTCCGCCGTGCCCCCACGCATGGCCGCCGGGATTGGAACGGAACGACACGGATCGATGTCGGCGTCAACGGTTCCTCTTTCGACGGGTAGCCTCTCGCGCCCTCCGTCAAAGAAGAAGAAGAAGAAAAAAAAGCGGAGCGCCGCGCCCGGCGAAGCGCCGCGCGTAAAGCGGGCGGGCTAAATACGACGCAGAACTCGACGTGGTTTGCTCGGGGTGTGACAAAGTGCGCAAGATGTTCACTGGTAGCGCCACCGGTCAAAAGATTTTGCGACGGCCCAAGCTGAACGTCCGGCGATAGATGCAGATTCAAGCTCTGAAATCTGCAACTCAAAAGCCTCGACGACGTGTTCCCTTCTTCCGCTCCTCGCTGCCGCGCTGTCGTTCTCTCTCTTCACCTGGCTTCAGGCCCTTTACTCATCGCGGGCGAGAAGTCTCGCAAACGAGAGGTAGAACAAAATAAAAAGCATATAAGTCGATGGTGCCGTCGAGCCCCGCGACGTTCGTAATTCGCCTCAGGTCGAGCGGTTCTCCCGAACCTCTTTCAAGCTTGGCAACGCACTCCCCATCAAACAGATCTATGACGCTCTCGCGCCTGGCGGTTTTTTGAGAAAGAAAGCGCTGATTTGCGACGTCCATCACAGAAATAAATTCCCATCCGCTCACCAGCCGCCGCCATTGCCGCGCGCGGCGCGCAATCGGGAGATCGATTCTTGCTTCTGAACGAGGGGTTTTTAGTAAAGGTCGTCTGCTAAGATCGGGGGGATGAACCTGAGCGCCGTGCAGGGCGTTGAGCGGTAAGGCGATTTTTTCGGAGATGCCGAGAAGGCGAATGTATCCCGAGGCTTGTTCGTGGGGGTTCTCTCCGAGGGGGATAGAGCGAAAGCAAATAATACCTTGATGAAACACCCGCCCAAATAAAACTCCGACCGACGACGTGGGCGGCAGCGGCGTACGTCGTGGTTCGAAATCGATGTTCGCGCTAACGCCGCCGCCCGCCGCGGCCACGGAAGAAGAAAAAAGAGAGAACGGACAATCGATCGAAGGGACGGGGGAATTTATAGTAGTAATCCTTCCTAGAATATCAATCTCGAGTTACGTATCATCTAGCGCGTGTCGTGTCAAATCATGTCGTGTCGTGTCGTGTCGTGTCGTGTCGTGTCCATGAAAAAGCAGCAGCAGCAGCAGCAGCAGCAGCAGGAAGAGGCGGCGGATCGGGGGCGCAAGAGAGAAAAGGAATGAAAAGGAAAGGGTAGGTCAAGAGAGTAGTGGAGAGAAGGCAGTTTTTGTTCAACAAGACCCCAAGGCGATACGTAGGGAGGCGGGTCTTGGAGCTTGAGAGAGAAAGCGCTCGGCGGCGCGAGAACGAAGGAATAAAGAAGGAAAAGGAAAAAAAAGTTGTATTGGAGAAGACCACTTGAAGGAGGAAAAGGAACTTTTGTTTTTTACCAGGCCGAGTTGTCGGCTGGCGGGCGGTCGCGGTAGCCCGCGTGAGCATAGGAGGAGGAGGAGGAGGAGTGCTTGGACTTGAAGGGCTGGGATCCCTTCCGGAAGTCGCGGCCGCCGTAGCTCGAGGAGCCGCCCCGGCGCCCCCCCGAGGAGCCGCCGTAGGAGCCGTATTGGCACATATTTTCCATCCAAGAGGGAACTTCCTGGCCGTTTTCGACGAGAAGGTCGATGAGTTCCCGGACGATGTTTCTGTTTTTTTCGCTCAAAAATGACATCGCGAAGCCCGTGTTTCCGGCGCGGCCGGTGCGGCCGATGCGATGGACGTAGTCCGAGACGGCCCTCGGGAGGTCGAAATTGATGACGTGGAGGACGTTGGGGATGTCGAGGCCTCGAGCGGCGACGTCCGTACCGACGAGAATTGGCGTGCGGCCGCTCTTGAAATCGCGGAGCGCGAGCTCGCGGTCGGACTGGGACTTGTCGCCGTGGATCGATGACGCGGGGAAGCCCTCGCGATAAAGGAGGTCCTCCAAATAGTCGGCGTCGCGCTTGGTTTCGACAAAGACGAGGGTGAGGCCCGATTCTTCGAGGTTGGAGAGGTAGCGCATCAAGGCGTCGGGCTTGTCGCGGCCGTCGACGAACTGGAATTTCTGGGTGACGTCCTTGCAGGCCGAGCCGACGCGGCCTACGGTGAGGAAGACGTAGTCGTGCAAAAAGTCGCCGGCGAGTTTTTGCATTTCGTGAGGAAAGGTGGCCGAAAACATAAAGGTCTGGCGATCGCCGGCGCGCGGCATGTCTTCCTGGCAGACGATGCGGCGGATCTGGGGCTCGAAGCCCATATCGAGCATGCGATCGGCCTCGTCGAGCACGAGGAAGCGGCAGGCGCGGAGCGTGACGCGGCCGCGCTCGAGGAAATCGACGAGACGTCCGGGGGTCGCGACGAGGAGGTCGGCGCCGCGCTCGAGGTCTTGGAGTTGGCCGCGGGTTTCGGCACCGCCGTAGCACACGACGGGCCGAACGCCCGTGCAGTAGCAAAATTTTCGCGCTTCGTCGTAGATTTGGGACACGAGCTCTCGCGTCGGCGCGAGGACGAGCGCGTTCGGTCGCGCTCGCGCGCGACGCGGTCTCTGGGCCTCGTCTGGCTGGAGATCCATGGGTCCGTCGCGAAGGAGGCACACCAGCACCGGAAACAAGAATCCGCCGGTTTTTCCCGATCCCGTCTGCGCGCACGCCATCATGTCGCGACCGCCGAGGCCGATGGGCATCGAGTACTTCTGGACGGGCGTCGGCCTTTCGTAGTGGCACATTTCCAGGTTCCTGCAGAGCGTCGCGCCCAATATCTCTCTCGGAAAGTCGTCGAAGGGCTCGGGGCAGTCGTCGCCGGACATCTCGACGGGTATCTTGTCGTAGTTGGCGAAATTGATGCCCGTGCCTTGCGTCTCCGACTTGGGCGGGAAGAGCTCGCGCTCCGCGCGTTCCGACGACCGCATGTCTCCGTGGAAGCCGAGCTCGTTTTGGCGCGGGGGGCCGCCGCCGCCGCCGGACGAGTACCGCGAGGAAGACGAGCCCCCCTCCCCCCAGGAGGACCTTCTGCCATAGTGTTGGTACCCGCTGCTGCTGCTGTTCTCGCGGGAGAAGTACCCAAACTCCCGCCGATTATCATTATCCCTGTAGTAACCACCTCCTCCTCCCGAACGTTCGTATCGTCGCTCGCCGCCGTCGGGTGGAGGCCCCGACTGGGCGCGGCGCATGTGTGGCGGAACATAGGCCATACACAACTAATCTCCTAGAGTCTCATCATCATCATCGGAACGGTCCCACTGGCGATTCTTTCTCTCTTTCTTTCGAGAGGGTTTAGGGTTGACGACGACAGGAAGAAGGAATAACGTAACGCGCCCATCCATCATTATATATATATATGGGTGCGCTCTACGAGGCGTGCAGAAGCAACGACGCCCCAAAGGCGACCGCTCTTCTTCTTCAGGGGAGGGGGGGCGACGACCCGTCCTCTCTTCTTCTTCCTCTTGAGGAGGAGGAGGAGGAGGAGGAGTGGACCTGTCTGCACTGGGCGGCGAGGCACGGCATGGTCGAGGTGGTGGAGCTGTTGTTGTTGGCGACAAAAAAGAAACCCCAAAAAAGGAGGTTGTTCCCCTTCTCGAACACGCCGCTGCACTGGGCGGCGCTGTTCGGACACTTGCGGGTCGTGTGGCTGTTGCTCGAGGCGGGGTACGCGACGAACGACGCCGACGAAGTCGGCAACGAACCGTTGCATCTCGCGGCGACGGGCGGCCACGCTTCGGTGGTTCGTGTACTTCTCGCCGACGGCGCGGACACGACGAAAAAAAATGCCTACAGCAACACGCCCCTAACCCTCGCGAAATCGCCCGAGACGCGACGCCTCCTCGAAGATTACCGAGTCTCGGGTCGACGCGCGAACCTCGACGCGTACCGAAGCGCGGGAGAAAGCCTCCAAAGGGCGATGGGAAGGCTGGAAGTCGAAACGCCGGAGACACTGGTGGCCCAGTCGGATCGGCTGTCGAGTGCGTTGAGCCACGCGCGCGCTCTCGGGATTAAAAAGGAGTTGGTCGAACGCGGCGAGAGCGCGCTTTCGAGGCTCGCGACCCACGTCGAGCTCCGCGAAATGATAGCGACCGTCAAGGGGGCCGCCCCCATCGTCACGCAGCGAGCCTACTGCGACCTCGTCAACAAGCTGAAACGACTCCGCCGCGAGGCGGCGGTCGCGGGGGAAAACGACTGCGGCGCGCCGTCGAGGCTCCTGGAAGAAGCCGACGAACTCGCCGCGCGATCGACGGCCGAGTACTGGCTCGAGACCCACGGCCGGCCCTTAAAAACCCTCGAGTGTGCCGACGAGGCGGCCAAAGCGCCGATGGCCCGCCTTTCCGCCGCGATCCAAAGAGCCGACGTCTGCCGCGCGGACGTTTCCCTCGTCCAAACATCCCGCGCGCTCCTCGCCCGCCGCGCGGCCGAACTCGACCTCCGGGAGGCATTGGCCGCCCTCCCGGTCCCCAACGCGGAGGAGGAGGTGGAGGAAAAGGAGGGCTGCTGCAAAGGCCACATCCTCGAGACCCCCGAATACCCGCTCCCGCCCGACGGAGGGAGCTACAAGTGGATCCCGTCCGCCTCCCTCTCCGCGCTCCGCCAGGCCGCCGAGCGCCTCGCCCAGGCCCTCACAAAGGCCCGCCAAACCGAGGCCTTTCCTGCCCTCGTGTCGGCGGCCGACAAAAAGAAGAATCTCGTCGCCGACGACCTGCGCCAACTCGAGCGCAAAGACCTCGAAGACCGCGAGCTCGCCATCGCCGGTGCCGAAAAGGCCGCCAAGAAACTCAAAAAAAAGAAAAAAAAGTAGGTAGGGAGTTGTTCTTTTTACGAATCAAAGGATGTCGCGCTGGATGTCGCGCTGGATGTCCTGGACGTCCTTCTCGAAGCGCTGGCGCGCGGCCACGTAGATGTCCCGGAAGCAGGTCTTTTCGAGGAAGCGCTCGAACGCGAGGGCCGTCGCGAGGGTTATTTGGGCCCTGGCGTATTGAAAGCTGTGGATGAGCCTTTTCGTCACGTTGGGCGGGTGCCGCATCCCGTTCTCCGGGAGCTCCAACCCTAGCCGGCGTCTGAACAAAAGTAACGACTCGACGTAGCGCTCGGTCAGGAGGACGATGGGGACCGCGTCCCAGTTTGCGGCGAGGTCGCGGCACGTCAGGGGACCTCTCGCGCACTGGCGGCCGTCGGCGGGAGATACCCAGTACCGGAACTGACCGACGCACCTCGTCGGCCCGGTCTGCTCCCGTAGCAAACAAGGGCATTCTTTAAGCTGCCACTCGAGCCAACTCATCATCCGCGTCATCATCATCGGGGCGCTCGCCTCGCGGGCACCGCCGTTAAGGAAGAGGTAGAGGCTCGACATCCACTGCATCGGTTCGCGAAGCATCGTCGCGTATCTGTACGTGTGGTTTTCCGGGAGCCGCTCGTGAAAAGATGTGCCGTACCAAAGGAGGTGGCCCATGATGAGATCGGCGGGGTGCGTCTGGTCGACGGCGAACGCTGGAATTTCGTCGATGGAGTCCTCTTTTGCCGGGTAGTGCACTTGCATCGACAGCCCGGCTTCCGCGGCGAGTTTCTGGACGTCGGTGCGGAACGAGCTCCCCGCCGTCTTCCCGATATGTAGGAGGAGCCAGTGGTCGGGGGTCTCGCCGGGGCCCGCCGGCCGCGACCCGAGGACCCCACAACTCGCGACGACGACGACGATGACGCGGAGGTCCATCGTCAAAAGTTCTTCTCTTGGTGGTGGTGGTGGCAAAAAAAATAAAAAACGTCGTCATCCTAGCAAGGGGGACACCAAAAGTTGGAAGAACTTTTTTTTTTTTTTTTTTTGCCAGGGGCATAGGCTTGCGGCGGCGGCCTCATCAGACTAGAGCTTCGACGTTGAAGAAGAAGAAGAAGAAGAAGAAGAAGAAGAAGAAGAAGACGAAGAAGAAGAAGAAGAAGAAAACCCTGCGGCAAGAAGAAGTACATCGAGCCGAGCGCGAGGCGGCCGCCGTCGACGTCGACGGTGGTGACGGATCCTCGCAGATTCCGCCATTCTTGCTTCTTCTCGTACACCAGGCGACCAGGAACTCCGCGTAGGCCGCCGCGCCTTGCTTGGCGCGCTTAGAACTCGGCGCGGTTCTCGGCGCGCTTGCGCTTGCCCTCGTCCTCCTAGGCGCGGGCAGCCGTTGCGCTTTGCTGCTAAGAGGTCCGACAGGTATGGGCTGAACCATAATAGCCGGCCGCCCGTCGGTGATCCGACCAACTCACTCTTCGGCTTATTATTCACTTCCTCCAGGTTGTGGCCTGCACATGTTTTTTAGTTAGTACAAGGAAAAAAAGCACGAACGAACGCGACACCGTCGTGACGTGCAACGGGCGGAGCGACACGAAGAACTTCGAGATGACCCCGCGGGCCTCGAGCATCTTTATGACTGCGATGCGAGTGCCGCTCTTCGAGAAGTCGTGCGACTCCCGTACCTCGATGCGCGCCTCCGTTGCCGAGGATGACGACACCACACCCATCCCAGGCATATCGCACACGTTGGTGTACGGCTTCAATCCCGACAAGACGTACTGGGCCCTCAAAGCCGAAAAAGAGCCCACCATCCGCACCCTCCTCGAACACGCCGGAATCTTCCTCGAAAAACCAACATCCAGCCAATCTTCTAACCAACATCATCCCCGACCAATGCCCCTCTCGAACACAAACCTTCTTCCTACACCTTCGCAAAACCCGCATCGCATTCATTACAACCCCCAGCATTTGCACTACGTCACGTCATTCGCAACGCACACATTAAACAGATAGCCCCCATCAACAGCCCCAGCGTTAGCCCTTCTTAATAGTTGTTACAAGTGCAGGCCAGTAAGTTCACCTAGTCCCAATCTCTAACCCCAGTAAGTTCACCTGGTCCCAGTAAGTTCACCTGGTCAGTTAGTTCACCTAGTCCAAATCTCTAACCCCAGTAAGTTCGACGTAAACCCACTCGTGCTCACGCCCACTCCTTTGAGCTCGTTGCTCTCACCCCCGCCAACCCAAGCTGCTTGATCCGCACGCGCCGCCAACCCTGAGTTTACTCTAAAACCCCAGTAAGTCTTCACCTGGTCCCAGTAAGTTCACCTGGTCACCAGTTCACCTAGTCCCAATTCAAACCCCAGTAAGTTCACCTGGTCCCAGTAAGTTCACCTACTGTGAGCGTGTAGACGCCGGGTGACAACTCATCGGTATTGCGCAGCACGTGTGGGGTAGGGTGGAGACGTCGACTCAGAAGAGCATATCCTCGGGTTGATCGACAGAGAGCCACGTAGAGCTGGACGTGACAGAAGACGGCTCAAAGAGGACGCCGACCTCGCGGGGCGTCTGGCCCTGGCTCTTGTTGATCGTTTGGCGTCGGCGGGCCTTAAGGGATACAGGTTGGAGGAGCCTCGGTGACAACGACACGATCGATCATGTATCTGGTACCGTTGCAGTGGCCGTGCGACGGGTCGAGGTTGCGAAGACTTTAAGCTCGCGATCAAAGTCAGCATGCCGTTGGTTGTCAGGAGTTCAAAACTCGACTAAAGAGCGAGGCGTCGTCTTCCGACCCAACCTAGTCGGCCGAAAAGAACCCGACGCCTCGTCTCCGGGGAAAAAGGCCGCGGTCATGCGCGCGTTGTCAGCATCGACAACATCGTTTCGACGGGGCGTGAGAATGGCGCGCCGAAAGAGCCGCCGCGGGTCGTGGAAATAGTCTGCGAGGTCGCCGTAGACGGCTTGGAGGATCACTGTCTGGCTCTCGCGCCTACCTGATCCTTACCCTAAATCGAGGGACAGACAGACAGACAAACAAACAAACAGACAAACATCTGTCGATTAGTAGTTAAGATCTGTCGATTAGTAGTTAGGAAGACAAGTGCAGGGATCTCCGCCCGTCAGGCACATCCCTCATACCCCACAAACCCACCCACATCCTTCATGCTCCCCACACCCCCCCGCCAGTAAGTTCACCTGGCCCAGTAAGTTCACCTACAGTGCGCGTGTAGACGCCGGGAGGGGGCTTATCGGTAATGCGCAGCACGTGTTGGGTAGGGTGGAGTCGTCGACTCAGAAGAGCATATCCTCGGGGTTGCCGATCGACAGAGAGCCACGAGCTGGACGTGGCAGAAGACGGGCTTGGGCAAGAGGACGCCGACCTCGCGGGGCGTCTGCCCTGGCTCTTGTTGATCGTTTGGCGTCGGCGGGCCTTAAGGGATACAGGTTGGAGGAGCTCACGACACGATCGATCATGTATCGTACCGTTGCAGTGGCCGTGCGACCGGTCGAGGTTGCGAAGACTTTAAGCTCGCGATCGAAGTCAGCATGCCGTTGGTTGTCAGGGAGTTGAAAACTCGACTGTAAAGAGCGAGGCGTCGTCTTCCGACCCAACCTAGTCGGCCGAAAAGAACTCCGACGCCTCGTCTCCGGGAAAGGCCGCGGTCATGCGCGCGTTGTCAGCATCGACAACATCGTTTCGACGGGGCGTGAGAATGGCGCGCTGAAAGAGCCGCCGCGGGTCGTGGAAATAGTCTGCGAGGTCGCCGTAGACGGCTTGGAGGATCACTGTCTGGCTCTCGCGCCTACCTGATCCTTACTCTCGCGCCTACCTGATCCTTACCCTAAATCGAGGGACAAACAAACCGGCGGCAGCATGCGTACGACCTACGGGCGGGGCCCGTCCTCTCTTCGCCTGCCCCACGCCTCGGCGATGACCCCGACTAGGTCCCGCGTACTTATCTCCGCCCGTCAGGCACATCCCTCATACCCCACAAACCCACCCACATCCTTCATGCTCCCCACACACACCCCCCCCTCTTAGCAGTCGACATTTAAAGACAAACAAACAGACAAACAAACATCTGTCGATTAGTAGTCAGGAAACATCTGTCGATTAGTAGTTAGGACTACTAAAGGATGTCGCGAACGTCATTCTCGAAGCGCTGGCGCACGGCCACATAGATATCCCGGAAGCAGGTATTTTCGATGAAGCGCTCGTACTCGAGGGCCGTCGCGAGGGTTATTTGGGCTCCGGCGTATTGAAAGCTGTGGTTGTTCTTTGTCGTCACGATCGGCGGGCGGCGCGTCTCTCGGTCCGTTTTTAACCCTAAAAGGTGTCTGAATAAAAGTAAGGACTCGACGTAGCGCTCGGTCAGGAGGACGATGGGGACCGCATCCCAGTTTGCGGCGAGGTCGCGGCACGTCAGGGGGCCTCTCGCGCACTGGCGGCCGTCGACGGGAGATACCCAGTACCGGAACTGACTGTCGCACTCGGTCGGTCCCGTCTGCTCCCTTAGCAAACACGGACAATCTTTGAGCTGCAACTCGAGCCAACTCATCATCCGCGTCATCATCATCGGGGCGCTCGCCTCGCGGGCACCGCCGTTAAGGAAGAGGTAGAGGCTCGACATCCACCGCATCGGTTCGCGAAACATCGTCGCGTATTTGTACGTGTGGTTTTCTGGGAGTCGCTCGTGAAAAGATGTGCCGTACCAAAGGAGGTGGCCCATGATGATGTCGGCGGGGTGGCCGACGGCGAACGCTGGAATTCCGTCGACGGATTTGCCGTTCACCGGGTAGTGCACTTGCATCGACAGCCCGGCTTCCGCGGCGAGTTTCCGGACGTCGGTGCGGAACGAGCTCCCCGCCGTCTTCCCGATATGTAGGATGAGCCAGTGGTCGGGGGTCTCGCCGGGGCCCGCCGGCCGCGACCCGAGGACCCCACAACTCGCGACGACGACGACGACGACGACGTGGAGGTCCATCGTCAAAAGTTCTTCTCTTGGTGGTGGTGGTGGCAAAAAAAATAAAAAACGTCGTGTTACGAATGGTATGATGCGTTAGACTAGCGATAAGAGAAAGACGTAAGGATACTGGATACGTGGTGCAGGGGTAAGTATCATAGCTTCCTCACACAGGTGCTGGAAAAGAAGGAAAAAGGAAAAAGGGGTAAGTGAGGTCCTCACACAGGTGCTGGAAAAGAAGGAAAAAGAAAAAGGGGGTAAGTGAGACGCTCACAGAGGAGAAGCTTTGAGGAAGACGTCACAGAGGCATTGTGGCAAGAAAAAGAGACAACAGAGATCAGGGCGAAGATCACGAAGTGAGGTAACGAGCACGAAGCCGGAGGAAGGAAGGAGCTTCCGTACTGCGGGTGAAAATGTCGCTAAGATTGTGAAGGCGGGGTATGTGCTTGAGATCGATGATGTGGTTGCGATGATATTCGGCGGTACTGTAAAAGCGAATGTCAATATGGCGGGTGCGCCGTGTGAGACATTGGAGACGAACTTGGGTGACGGTGGTGCTATTATCAACATACATTGGGACCGTGTGACGAGGGAGATCAAAGTCATCAAAAAGTTTGAGAAGCCAAGAGAGCTCAGCAGTAGCAGCGTAAAGAGCAAGCAATTCAGCTTCGAAAGAAGAACGAGCAAGTAAGTATTGCGAGCGGGAGCAGTAGGCTATCATAGAGCCAGCAAGAAGAAAACAAAACCCAGTTGTAGAGTGGCGGTCATCAGGGTCGTCGGCCCAGCTGGAGTCGGAATAACCACAGAGATGAAGGGTAGAATCGCGACCAAGAATAAGGGCAAGATCCTGAGTACCGTTGAGATAACGCAGAGTGTGGGATAAAGCGTGCCAGTGGGGTTTACCAGGATTGTGGGAAAAACGCGCACACTGATTGACGGACCAAGTGATATCAGGGCGAGTCATGATGGAGATGAAGAGGACACAGCCAACAATACGGCGAAAAGGGATGCGTGCCATGAAGATGTGATCTGGAGAACCAGGAGCCGGACAATCAGCCGCAGAAAGATGAAGACCTTTGGGAGCGGGAGTGAGTTCGGGTTTACTGTTGATGAAGCGATGTTCGGTAAGGATTTCACGGATAGCATGGGATTGGTCAAGAGTGAGGGTTCTCCGAGGGCGATCACGCGTAATGCGAAGACCAACGTAAGAGGTGAGATCGAGTTCATTGACGTCAGTGAAAGCGCGGAAACGGAGGAACAGGCTTGGTAATGGCCAATGCAATGAGGAGGGTGCGCCACAAGAAGATCATCGACGACCAAAACAAGACGGAGGACCACGGTAGAATTGAGCACGAGCTTGTAATGGCAAGTGTCACCAGATCCGCGGACGAAGCCACAATCATTGAGAAGGAAGCGTTCCAAATAAAGCCACCAATTGCGACAAGCTTGTTTGCAACCATACCAAGAGCGACGGAGCTTGTAAACGATTTTGGAACCATCGGTGGGTTGGCGAGGAGCATAGCCTTCGGGTGGCCAGACATAGATGTCTTCGTCAATGGGAGCTTGAATAAAAGCGGAGCTAACATCCAACTTGTGCAAATCCCAGTCATGAACAGCGACAAAGGTCAGAAAGAAACGGATCGTGACGATGTTGGCAACCGGTGAGTAGGTGTCATGATAATCAATGCCGTGAACCTGGGTGTAACCGCGGACGACAAGGCGAGCCTTGTACGATTTGAAGCGGCCAGAGTCATACTTCTTGCGGAGGATCCACTTGAGGGTACAAATGTTGCCAGAAAAAGTCTGAGGGAGGCGAATCACATCCCAACAACCAAGTTGACCAAGAGAGCTGTATTCTTTAGCGATGGCTTGCAACCAGCCAGGACGCTCAGGATTGGTCGGAGCTAAAGCTTCACGTAAATGGGTGGAAGTGATAGTAGTTTCGTCAAGGTCTGAATACTGGGACATTTCTTCGGAAGCAGAGTAATAAACGTGTGCATGAGGATCAACAAGGGTGTTAGCTAAACAAAGGGGAAGGAAGACATAATGAACTAACAAACGAAAGCTAACAGAAGAGACATACAAAGAGTGACAGGGGAAACAGAAGCGACAGAGGAAACAGAATGGCCCGTATCGACATCAGAATGGCCCGGATCAACATCAGAATGGCCCGTATCAACATTGACAGGATGAAACATGGCCCGTAAAAGTTTGTTGGTTGACTTTGCGCGGTCGGCCCCGTTTGGCACGACGTAATGGTGCACGTTTCGTATTGGCCGGTAACATTGTGGGCAGTGACGCTGGGGTGATCAGTCCCGATAAGGCCGGCTCCGGAGCATCAAAAACAGAAGATATGGGGCTTACGGCCGAAGATAGACGAGGGTCGTAATAAAACAAGTCAGGAAAACGAGAATCCACGAGAGACGGAGGAAGGGGTTGGGTGGACAGTGACTTACGCAGAGCGAAATTTTCGTCAAAAACAACATCAATCGAGGTGTGGATGACAGGACCTGTGGGGCGTTGAAGCAATATGCGATATCCAGGGCCTGCAGAGGGATACCCAATGAAGATACCGGTTATAGCTTTGGTAGGCCATTTGTCGCCAGTGAGAATTGCAGCAGGACAGCCCCAAACACGAAGAAAATCGACACGCGGGAGTGTTTCATGTAGCATTTCATATGGCGTCATATATCCAGGATTAGAGGCATTTGGCATACGCTCAGAGATGAAGTCAGCCGTTTCCATGGCCCAACGCCAAAAATCAGGTGGACGGTGCGCATGTACCAAAAGAGTGCGAGTAATATCCGCGGTTGCGCGATGAGAGCGTTCCACAACACCGGAAAAAGCGTGAGCCTGTGAAGTTTTGGACTGTGCTGCCGGAGCGCGCCGAAGCGCAATATTGTTGCCCAGACAGAAGGTTTCGAATTGGCCCATAAGAGAGCGGTCACGATCGGTGTAGATGAGGGCAACGCGATATCCGAATGGGCGAACCACGGTAGACAGAAAAAGTTCGAGTTGTCGAGCGTTCGTAAGGGCATCGTGTCGTGGAGCAAAGTAACGCGTGCGGCGGCGCGTATGATCATCGACAAACGTGAGGATCGCGCGATCGTGATATATGTAGGATGGGACGCCAGCAAACATGAGATCGGCGTGGATAATAAGGTAGGGCGCAACGGCACGTGGACGAGACAAAGGCTCGGAGGAAGGAGACGAAGTGGAAGCATGAGCTTTACGTTGGCCAACATGCGCAGCATGCATTTTACCGAGAGCACAAGCAGGACAAAAGAAAGCGACGCGGAGCTCGGGAAAAACGGTGCGCCAACAGCAAGAGAAGACAAACGCCGAAGATAGGCAGGACTATAATGACCAAGACGAGCATGCCAAAGATCGAAAGTGAGTTGAGTGCGTTGAGACACAGCGGGAAACGCACAAGGATCATGGACACGAGGGGAAGAAGAAAATGCCACAAAAGGTGAAACGTAGTCCGTGTAGGGCGCAGCGGTCGTATTGCCGATCCAACAGACGATCAAAAGAAGACCACAGCGACGAAGCAGGGGAATAACGTGATGCGTTTGGCGGTGACGTAAAATACGTTGCGGATAAGCAGGATCAACGGCCTGAATGGTGTGGCAATCGTAACCAACTTGTTCAAGGGAATGATCCGAAAGAATCCGTTTGTCACCAAGGCCAGGAGAGATGAGGGTATGCGGAAACGCGACATGTATACCATGAGGGGCGGAAGGAGTGGGTGCAGGAGAAGGAAGACCACGGATGGTGGCAAGGGTGGATTGGGGGTGAAAAGATGGTGTTGGTAGAAGGGTGGATGGGGCCTAGGTGGGTATTGGGGAGTGGACCGAGGTGGGTATTGGGAATGCAACCGACGTGGGTATTGGTGTTGATGCCGTGGGCGGGCGGTAGCTTGTGAGTGCAAATAGCGCTGACGCTTATGACAATCTTTCTGGTGATGGCCAGGAATACCACAAAAGTGACAAAGATCAGTATGGCGTTGGCGCTTGCGATGAAAACCACGTGAAGATGAAGGTGGGTGACGGAATGATGATCGAAAAGAGGGGCGTGGGCTAGAACGTTGTTGAGAGCGCAAAGCATTGAAGCGATGAAAATACTTTTCAGAAGGATGGCGACCATAAAAGTTGGAACGTTCACGATGACGGGGACTTTCACGGAACGTAGCATGGACGTGCATAGACTTGGTCTGAAGATAATCAAAAACTTTACTGTGGAGGCGATCAACGAAACCATCATATGTGCGCAATTTAGGATCAAGTGCAATGAGATCCTTAGACAAGAGCGAGTCGGGGATTTTCGTTTGAAGCAACTGCAATGCAGTTGAGTCAGGGAAATCTTGATGATGCCGAGCAACTTGAACACCAGTGATGAACTTGTTAAGAAAGGACTCAAGTTCATCGATGTTATTGCACACCAAGGAATGCAATGAAGCAATTGCAGACTGAGCGACACGATCTCCATGACCCATGTAAACATCAGTAATGCGTTTGTAAAGCCGCGTGAAGTTCATATCGCGGTTTTCACGGATATCCGCACGATCAGTATCATGCATTGGTAGTGCCATGAAGAGTGCACTGTACCAGCGTTGCTGCTTGAGACCAAATTCTTCTTCAGAGCAGCCAGAAGCGGAAATGCTAGTCCAAGTGTCAGTGGTCAAGATAATGCGATCACCGGTGGAAATGATCATGTTTTCCAGGCGCCGGGTCCATTGGTGAAAAAGATGTCGCTCACCACTGAAAGCATCGAGTTTTTGCGAAAGCTTGCTATCCTTAATTTCGATCGAGGACATGATAAACGATAACGAACCGAACACGTAGCAATGAACTGAAGCCGAGGAGGAGTCGCTGTTGTCCGGGAAGTCAAGCGGTCGTGCGACCGTGACGGACACCAGCTGCTACCATGTTACGAATGGTATGAGGCGTTAGACTAGCGATAAGAGAAAGACGTAAGGATACTGGATACGTGGTGCAGGGGTAAGTATCATAGCTTCCTCACATGTATTGTTAGATTTAGGCGGAGGTTTGGGGGGAGTGTTAGGGGATAATGTGAATGACGTCATCCATCCTCGGACCCTAGTGTGGGGAGCATGAAGGATGTGGGTGGGTTTGTGGGTCCCTTGATTTAGGGTAAGGATCAGGTAGGCCCGCGAGCCAGGCAGGCATTGATCCTCCAAGCCATCTACGGCGACCTCGCAGACTGTTTCCACAACCCGCGGCGGCTCTTTCAGCGCGCCATTCTCACGCCCCGTCGAAACGATGTTGTCGATGCTGACAACGCGCGTATGACCGCGGCCTTTTTCCCGGAGACGAGGCGTCGGAGTTCTTTTCGGCCGACTAGGTTGGGTCGGAAGACGACGCCTCGCTCTCAAGAGTCGAGTTTTCGACTCCCTGACAACCAACGGCATGCTGACTTTGATCGCGAGCTTAAAGTCTTCGCAACCTCGACCCGTCGCACGGCCACTGCAACGGTACCAGATACATGATCGATCGTGTCGTTGTCACCGAGGCTCCTCCGACCTGTATCCCTTGAGGCCCGCCGACGCCAAACGATCACCAAGAGCCAGGGCCTGACGCCCCGCGAGGTCGGCGTCCTCTTGGCGAAGCCCGTCTTCTGCCACGTCCAGCTCTACGTGGCTCTCTGTCGATCGGCAACCCCGAGGATATCCTCTTCTGGGTCGACGACTCCACCATACCCCACACGTGCTGCGCAATACCGATAAGCCCCCTCACGGCGTATACACGCGCACTGTAGGTGAACTTACTGGGACCAGGTGAACTTACTGGGGTTAGAGATTGGGACTAGGTGAGCTGAGTGACCAGGTGAACTTACTGAGACCAGGTGAACTTACTGGGGGTTTAGAGTAAACTCAAGGGTTGGCGGCGCGTGCGGATCAAAGCAGCTTGGGTTGGCGGGGGTGAGAGCGACGAGCTCAAAGGAGAGTGGGGCGAGTGGGTTTACGCCGAACTTACTGGGGTTAGAGATTGGGACTAGGCCAGGGTCGGATAAGAAAGTTCGTACGAGCCGTTAACTATGTTTCAGTTTGTACTAAGACATACTCAACGGATCGCTGAGCTATGTTCATTTGTACTCAAGCAGTATGTGCCGCCACGCCGCGAGATCGTCGCGATGGAACTAGTCCCCATAGTGAAGTCGGCATCCTTTCGTCCCCTCACGCAAAAAAGGGAAAAGCCCACGCGTTGTAGGACCCGTCGTTGTAGCGCGGGCTAGTCTCGTTTTCTTATCCGACCCTAACTAGGCGAACTTACTGACCAGGTGAACGTAACGGGACCAGGTGAACTTACTGGGGTTAGAGATTGGGACTAGGTGTACTTACTGGCCTGCACTTCTCTTATTATTATTCGGAACTTTTCTACCACACAAAGCAATCGAACAGACCGCGAGAAGCTGGTTGGCGATCTGTCGTCGGTAGTTGTGTCGCGTCTCCGAGAAAATGCCACTGCGCGATCGGCATCCTCGAGTTGACGAGGACAGCTGTGGGAGGGTAAGTGCGCGACCCTCCTTTGATTCGTGCTGTCGCAGCCTGTTTTCCTTGTACCGCCGCCCCCCCGCCTTAACAGTCGACCTTTTTTAACCCCGGGCCACGAGCTCTCCAAAAAGCGTTCTCTCAGAATCTATGCCAGACTATGGACGTGAACGCTATGTCCGTGCAGGAGCTCAAGGACTTGATTGCGCGTGCTGGGTTAAGCAGCGAGGGATGCATCGAAAAGACGGAGCTCCGCGACCGCGCGAGAGATGCGCTTTCTCGTTTGGGATTTTCGGCTGCTGATGGACAGGGAGATGGGGAAAATGTCGAGACAAAAGGGGTCGACGTCGTGACAGCGGCGGCTGATGGACAGGGAGATGGGGAAAATGTCGAGACAAAAGGGGTCGACGTCGTGACAGCGGCGGCTGATGGACAGGGAGATGGGGGAAATGGCGAGAAAAAAGGGGTCGACGTCGTGACTGCGGCGGGAGTGAGTGGTGGGTTGGCGGGGGCAGTCGCCGCACCGCTGGCGACGACGGCTGCGGTTTCTGCATGTGGTTTCACGTCAGCGGGGATTGCAGCAGGATCTCCGGCTGCAGCTATGATGGCAGCTGAGGCTATTGCTTCGGGTGGGGGTGTAGTGGCCGGTGGAACCGTGGCAACGCTCCAATCGATCGGGGCCGTCGGCCTCTCAACGATGGCTGCTACTGGCATTGCGTGCTCTGGAGCTGTTGTCTTCGGAGCTGCCGGTATCGGTGTGGGACTCATGTTGGAGAAAAATGCGTACAACAAATCCTCGAAAAACCATCCCAACCGTGAAGAGAGCGTAACAGCTGGTTTGGCCAAGAAGAACTGGCTCGTGTTGACCGAGGAAGGTGCGGGAAACGCTCAGTGCTTCTCCTTCAAGACCGAGAACAAGGCCCGTGAATTTTTTGATTCCGCCCCGCGCTTTCTTGCCCGACTTCTGCTTGACGATAGTGGCCGCGAAGTTCATGCTCGAGGCTGGAATTCTGCTGCTTATGAAAGACTTCGCGGCTGCTTTCTCGCCGCTAAGGCCGCCTCTTGCTGCGACAACCGCTTCCACATTTACCTTGGCCAAGACTCGTTCGCTGGGCACGATGCCGACGTGCTTTCTATCAACGACGGTGACTTGACCCCGGCATTCGACTTCTGTGTCGGTCGACAGGATCGCGGCGGCTTTGCCTTCTACCGCGGGAAGGCCTACTTCCGAGCACAAGCCGCGCCCGAGCTCGATGCAAAGAAAAAAGGTCATCGAAAGAAGTTGTGCTCTGCATCAAGCAAAATTGAGGTTCTGGATCGAGAATAAGTCTCCGACACAGTCTGACGAGCCGAACACATATCCTCTTTCATGCTGCGGATTTCTTTCTCGGCCAAAGTGCGTGCAAAGGATCGCGACTCTCACACGAATCCTCACTACGAGTGATCATCCTAGCAACCATAGGGTGGGAAAACCACCCCGCCTCACCGAGTGCGTCTGGCAAATGAAGGTGTGGCGGCAACTCCTGACCGCTAAGGCTTACCCCCCTCTCTCGAAGCTTGATACCGGCTCAACGGGACGCCTTTCCCTATCTTCCTAGTGACATCATCCTCTCTTGTGAGAAGCATTCTTGCAGTATTCTTGTAGTATTCTTGCTATCATATACCATCTCTCCATCTTGTTGAGAGGCTTGGTGAGCGCGAGCAAGGTGTGTGGCGAGCATATCCGACCCCGAGTCCGTGTTTTCCTCGTTCAGTGAGGTCTAGGACGAGTCGGTGAGTACCCTCTTTGTCTGTCACCCGGGGGTCGGGAAGGTTATTTTTCTGTGCCGCCATAGAAGGGTTCTGAGACCACAAGCCGTTTAGGTTTTACTAGCCTCAGCACACGACAGATGGCATACAGACAGGAACCTACGGTGTAGAGGTATGTCTACGTACCTACGGGGCGCTATTCCACGAACTGAGCGGTGAGAGCACAGAAACCGGGACTAAACTCTTCGTGGAAACGGCGGATCAGAAAGCAAGGGAGAGATAGCGATCTCAACGGACAGGATGAGGCTTAGTGATGAGGTGACAAGAAGTCTTTGTGTTTATTTATTATATTTTGTTCGTTTCTCTTGCGTATGCGCATGTGTACCTCCTCGACTTGTCTTGTATGTCGAGAGTCAGACAATTTTAGAGAAAAGGACTGTGCACGCTTGAGCGGCGCCATCTGTACCGTGATCAGACATATGAAAGAGGATTGTTCTATGTCGTCATCAGCGAAAGCAACTGTGTGTGGGCTTCTGTATCAGTAGCAACCGAAAGGGCCATGGCGGCTTGGGAGTAGACATGAAAGACAGCTACGGGCAGACCAGAGGTCACACGGCCAGCTACATCCAAATTATTATCTGGTTCAGGAGGAGGCCAGTCGTTGATAGCATCACGTGATATCTCACGGACAGCATCGGACTTGCTGATAAAAGCACGAGAGTGCCGATGTCTAAAGCGTCAATGTGGCTGGCTTAAAAGCGGCAAACGGATCAAAGCTGGCGTCGGCTGGATTCGCGGTACTCCAGATGGAGAATGACACAAGAAGATAATGGAGCGAACTTGAAAGAGAGCTCGAAGGACCTCGCGGACTTTGGTTGCACCATTTGGACGATTTTGCACAGCGGCAGGCGAACCACGTCCGATGGAAGCGGCGCCGACAATGGGGCTGAGCATGGAAGATTCTTACGTGCTCTACGAAAATCTAGGTTTTTTTCTCTATTCGAAGCTAGGATGGACACGAACAGAGGTTCGGAGTTGATTTTTCGGCAGGGAGGTCTCCCTCCGCTCCTCGCCCATGATTTTCACCTGATTCCAAACTACGACCTCTGAAATCAATCAACCGTAAGTCAAGGCACCACCGCCGCACTTCTGTAGCGGATGAACGCTCGTGCGGCACCACACCGAAGGAAGTCACGACGTTGTCGTCGGTTTCCGGCAAGAGGGCGCTATCGTCGTCGCACGACATCAAGATCGACCAAGCTGACCAGGGCGTCGCGAAGCTCTCTCTCAATCAACAGCGAGTAGTTCGTTCAACGAGGCACGCCGGATCGATCTAATGATAGATATCTCGAGGTGAGTGAGATACCGCGGCCGGCATGCCTCATCTCCAGAGACGCCTTTGCGCTCCCTTATTTCACGCCCGACGGTCACTTGGAACTCGCACGTCTTGACTTCGAAAACCGTCTTGATCCGCACTCTTCAATAAGTTCGCGATCGACGATTGGGCTCAAACCCGAGCACATCCCATCGTCGTCCCCAGCCGAGCATTGGAAACCCAAAATATTTGCCAACACCAGCGTGCAGGGCGTCGCCGGTTTCGCGAAGAAATTCAATAGGTAGCCACTTCAACCGCGGTGGCTGGACTCCGCAGTCCGTCGCATCAAGGCATGTGGGTACTCTACTTACTTGGGGAAATGGTGCAGCTTTGTCGTTTCGTTTGCACAAAATCAAGCGTAGGCGTTCGCAGCTTTCTTCTCCTCAGCTCTGATTTTGTGCCCCGGCTGAGAGCGCGAGTTAGCTGACTATAATACGTCAGCAGCAGACGAGGGTGACGACGATGGCGACATCTATTTCAGCCGCCTCGAGGAGGTCATTCGTTGGCTAAATGGCGAATTCAACCAAGGAAGCAGCCACGCGATAAAGTCAACTGACGACGCCGCCGTGCGCGAAGAGGAGCTTGACGAGATTCGGCTACCGGACGCGGCTGCGAACGGAGACTTGGACGGAGATGACACCAGATAATGGCGGTTGTGATGTCCAAGTCGCCAGCAGTGGAACTCGATCCTGGTCTTAGAGGCTCGGCTGCGAAAGAAAACCGGCGCCTTGTTCGCGGCATAAAGCTCGACTGAATTCATGCTATGATGCGATTGCAGCAGCGGGCGCTTCGAAAGTCACACGGTGCACAAGACCATTTCCTTAGCAGGCAGGCAGGCTTCGAGATGCGTTCTTCGTTGTCAATGACGAAGATGTTCTTGATGAAAGGCCGCTACGTTCGATTCGACGGCGGCGAAAGTAGTCAACGTCTTTGTCCGACGGTGAATTGGAGCGTCTTGCGGAGGAGTATGTCGAGAGTCGTCGATATCGCGAAAACTATTCCTACTTTGCGCGTAGGGTGCGGCGCACGGTCCCACCGCCGGATGTACTGGAGGCCGAGCTGGCAAAGGTCGTCGAACTTTTCGCGAACTGCGTCGACGCCTCTACTGGTAAGCAGCTCTTCACCAATCAGACGTGGCGCGAATATATATCGCGCAATCATTGGACACGTTCGACGTGGGTGTCTATCGGATCACCCAGAGCTCAATTACTATTTTGTCTGCAAGATTACTCGCGACGGGCATCCTGTTTGTTTACTGCACTATTCGTGGAACTTGACAGCTGGAAGGATACCATTATTTTCACTTGCGGCGACGAAATCTGGTGGCACTCGCGTCGCACTCGCCGCGTCTCTGCATCAACCTCGTTCGCGGAGTCAACTACCGCTGGAACAACGAGATGGTTGTGGACAACGGTGACCTGCCGCCGATGTACCGCGGCTGCTTCTACAGTCTTTGGTTGATCGAGGGAATTCAAGAGACGACAGCTTCGTGGTATGACAGGCCGGCGCATCCATTCTTTGTTTTGCAACTCGGGGATTTTGCTTCCACAAACGACCAGTTCTATGTCGCCAACTCTCGCGACGATGCGAATGAGGACGAGGCGAAGGTCGATGTCGGTGATGACGACGATGATATTTGCGAGTCTGATGATGTTGTCTTGTGGCGATCGACGCTGCCTGGGGCATTGCGCTGGTGGGCGGGCACAGCCGAGGGATACGTTATCCCGGTTACGCAGATTTCAACAACAACGGCGGAGAAAGAAAGACCTGTTCAAATCAAACTACCGGCGTTTCATGAACAATATATCCTCAAGTGCCAACGTGCACGACGCTATCAATTACTCCGAGGAGTTTGCTGACTGGTGGGAGAATCAAGTCTAGGCTCTCGAGTCTCGCGCCGAGACTTTTCGAGCAGGATTTCTTTCCGGAAGAATGCGGGCCTCTTGCGCGAATATGGCAAGGAGCGGCAGCCAAGGTTTTGAATATTGCATGCACAGTCGCTGGTCCTGCGCCGAACAAGCCGCCGTCCACTGTGCGTGACGAGAATGTCCAGCTCCAAGCCGAGCTACGTGATCCCTCACGACTGAAGGGAGCGCCGCCTTTCAAGATCCCGCACCCCGACTGCCATAGGCCCGTGGCGGATCGGAGGAGCCAAGGAAGGATTCACCTTTCATCGAGGAGCATGCCGATACGTCCACTGCCACTGAAGCCGCCGTGGTGCCTCCGAAGCTACCAACCTCCTGTCGCATTACCGTGCCCGACATTCAGGTCGCCCGCAGTCAGCTGCGACATGAGCCTGAGCCTACTCAGCCTGCTGCTCCCGCTGCTCCCACACATAGTCTGTCGGTGCCCCGACGGCCCGGCCAGAATCTGGCTAACACTCATACGAACCCCGTATGTCGCCGCTGTGGCCGCTGCCACAAAAAGCGACCCTATTGCTATTGGAAGAAAGCATGGGAACCGGGTAAAAAAAAAGCTCCCGCGCCTTCTGCCGCGTCGATGAAAGCGACAGGGAGCCAGGTCCCCCCTTGGCAGGCTATGAACGCACCGAATAGCTCGACTCCACTTTAATCATCATTTTTATTTGTTGTGTGCTTTATCACTATATACGCATCCATTAGTAAAAACGTAGGATACGCGCAGGCCAGGGGGACTGGCACGATGGCGAGCTGATGGGAAACGCGCGCTGAGAGGCCCGCCACCTCCGGTGACGCGGGAAACGGCCTAAAAACGCCGCCGAAGTAATAAAATTTTCCAAAGCCCGGGTAATAAAATCAGTGCCAGCTTCTCGCCGCGATCACGGCGATTTCAACTCCGCTTCTTCTTCTTCTTCTTCTTCTTCGATACGGCCTCGGTACCGGGAGCGCCTAGGAAAAGGAAACGGGCGCTTTTTTTTGGTGCGGGGCACGCACCGTTACCCCTGGGCACACGTAGCGATACACAGGGACGACGCACCTAGCTATATAAAGGTGATTCACATCGACCGCCCCCTCTCTAATGTTACGACGCGTAGGAAGGAAGGAAGGAATCGACCATCTTGGAGGTAAAGTGGAGAAACACCTCCTTCGAGGAGAACGAACCAGCCAGCCATTGTCGCGTCGTTTTTTCGACGACCACGAAGACGACGACGGCATCGAGAGAGCGACTTGTTTTCACCGCAAGGAAGAAAGAAAGAAAGAAAGAAAGAAAGAGAGACTAGGTGTTCAAGGCGCGGGACCACATGGCCTTTTCCTTTTTTTTCTGGCGCGCGAGGTGGGCGTCGACGCGCTTCTGGAGCTGGAGGATGGCCCTGTCCTGCGGGGCGATCTCGAGGGCGCGCTTGACGTCTCTTTTCGCGTCGTCAAACCTCTTGAGATTTTCGTAGGCAAAGGCGCGGCGGTAGAGGGCTTTGGGGTGCGCTTCGTCGAGTTTGAGGGCCTCGTCGCAGGAGCGGACCGAGGCCTCGACCTTGTCGAGTTTCTGCCAGCACAAGGCCATGTTGACGTGAAGGTCGATCTTGACTCTCTTGGTCTGCTGCTGTTGGTCGGGGGTAAGGTCGTGGGCGAGCTTGGAGGCGTGGACGAGAGCGTCTTTGTATCGCTTGGTCGCATGCGCGAAGTTCCCGTCCTTGAAAAGCTCCGTACCCTCGTCCTTATTTTTGGTGACGAGGCGCCACCGGTCGGAAAACTTGAGCTTGCGGGTGTCGGCGTTGAGCTTGTCCTCGCGGCGCTCGTCCTCGTCGTCCTCGCCGTCGATCCGCATCGCCGCCTCGAGCTCGCGGTCGTGGCGTTCGCGTTCATCCTGAATCTTCTTAAAGTAGGCCGGGCACGCGGCCTCGAGGGTCTTTCGCTTTTCTTCCAAGTCGACGTAGTCATCTCCCGACGACCACAGCGCGTCCTCGGCTTCCTCCAGGAGCGACGCGAAATTTTCGGGGAAGAGGTCTTTGTGGTGGTGGGAATTCATTGCAGCGCGGAGCTCGAGGATGCGGGTCTCGAAGGCGTTGCGGCGCTCGGCGACGCGCGAGAGCTCGGCGTCGCGCGCGCACATGGCGTCTTCGGCCGCGGCGAGCGCTTCGGTCGACGAGGTAACGGCGCCGCCGTCGTAAAAGTTCGACGCCACGGCCACGACCGTGTCGTTTTCCTCGGCCGTGGCCTCGTCGTCGCCGTTGACGGCGGCCTTGACGCGCGCCGTGCGCTCGACGCGGTCGAAGCGCGCCATAGCGAGCGCGGCGCCGTGCGCGACGCTCGAATCGTCGAGCTTGGCTCCGAATTCGACGCCGGCAAAAACTTCGGCCACAACCTCACGGAGGATCGCGACGCGGCTCCCGCCGCCCACGAGCTCGACGGCCTCCACGGGGGATGCCGACGCCGCGGCTTCCAGCAGGCTCCGGAAGGCTGCCGCGGCCGGGGCACAGACGCCCCGGAACTCGTCGAGCGTCGCCGTCAACAAAACGTCGCCGTCTTCCTTCAAGTTCTCGCACGTCACTTTCGCCTCTTTCATCGTCGACAGGAGCTTGCGCAGGCGGCCGACGGCGTCGAGGAGCCGCGCCCCCTTCTTCGACCCCGGGGGCACGTCGAATCCGACGCGGGCGACGAGGTGGTCGTAGAGGAGCGCGTCGAGCGCCGAAGTACCCAGTTCTTGCGACGACTCCGTTCTCAGAATCTCAAAATCCGCGCCATCGAACCTCGCGACCGTCACGAGGGCGTTGCACCTCCCGACATCCACGATCGCTACCGTCCGCGAGGTCGGGTGCTTGTGCGCCAAGACCTCGCAGAGACACGCGTCGCTCCTCGCCAGAGTTCGGGGCTTCTCCGTATGCACCCTCGCCGCCGCAAGCCCGTCCGCAACTGTCGCGCGCTGCGCGGGCGTCCAACACGGCGGCACCGCCGCCACGAACGTCAGGTCCTTATCGTTAGCGGCGGCGCACGCGAGGAGCCCGAGCTTGCGTACGAGCGCCGCGACCGCGGCCGAGTTAGATAGCCGCGTCTTCTCGCCGCAATACTCCACCTCTATCCATCCGCCGGCCAGCGAGGACACCTGCCGGTGCGCGAGGAGCCACCGGTTCCCCGACACCACCTGGCCCACGGGCACAGTGTTGGCCGCGTTCGTACTAAGCTGCGCGACCCCTGCTTCGCCGACGTACCTCTCGCGTCCGTTGAACCCCACGATAGACGCCGACGAGTGCCCCCCCAGCTCGTTCCGCACGATCTCCCCGTCCTCCAGCACCACCATCGAGCTCTCGGCCCCCAAGTCGAGCCCAACGAACACGCGAGGCCTCATGCCATCGTACATGCTCGACGACGACGACATCATCGTCGCGATAGAATTCGATCGATCTCGAGATTTTTTTTAGGGGCACTAACGAACTAACTAACTACTAACGGACGGTTATTATTATTTTTTTAGGAAAACCCGTCGTGGCGGCGATGGTGGTTGAATAGTATTCGAGAATGACACGGTCGTCGGTAGTAGCCGAGTCTTGAAGAAGAGTATGAACCTCCAGAGGATCTTGGTGAACGAGCGGCAGCAGGGGAACCCCGTGCTAAAGCTGGTGCGGAATGTTCCGTGGAAGTTCGAAAAAGATCTGAGCGTCGACTACGTCGTCGGCGCGAAGGCTGGTGCTCTATTCATCTCGATCCGATACCATCTCCTGAAACCACAATACCTCGAGCGACGGCTGAGCGAGATGCGGGCAGCGGAGTGGCGGCTCCGCGTGCTGCTCTGCCTGGTGGACATCGAGGACAACAGCAAGCCCCTACACGACTTGAACTTGCTGGCGATCAAGTACGAGTGCACGCTCGTGCTCGCACACTCGCAACGAGAAGCTGCGCGGTTGCTCGAGTGTTTCAAGGCCTACGAGACGAACAGCGCCGCGGCGATCAAGGAGAAGGTCGACAAGGACTATTTGTCGAGGTTGACCGACGTTTTGACGACGGTCAAGCCGCTCAATCGGACGGACGTTGCGACGCTCTCTCGAAATCTCGGGTCCTTTCGAGACATCTGCAACGCCGACCTCTCCCAGCTCCGGGATTGTTCGGGCCTCGGGGACAAAAAGGTCGCCAACCTCCACGACGTCTTCACCAAGCCATTTTCCGAAGCTGCGCGACGGAACCGCACCGCGAAGAAGCGAAAAAGGGACCTACCTCGACGCTGAAGCCTCCGTTTTTTTGGAGGCGGAGGACGAGGACCGTCCGGCGGGGGGGGAGTCGTCTTTGTCGGAGTCTAGAGTCTATAGGGTAAGGTAGAGAAGAATAAAATGTTCAACACGGCCGTACTGCGGTCCAAGCTCGAGCAGGCGAAGAGCTCTGCTTTGGCGACGGCGGAGCGCGTGCAGCAGAAGGTGCTTACGGAGGAGAACAAGGAAAAGGTTCGGCTGATGATGGAGCGCATCGGGAATGCGGTGGAGGAGCTCGTCGAGGAGACGAATCCACTGGGGAAGGACAACGAGGTGGCGTCCGAGATGATCGATCTGACGTACGTGACGGACCGGTTCATCGCGATGGGGTATCCCGGACGGCGTAGAAGCACGCTCCTGGCCGTGTCGCGGCACCTGAAAATGTACCACAAAGGGCAGTACATGGTGCTCAACGCGAGCGAAGAGACGTACGACTATTCGGCGTTCGAGGACCAGGTCCTCGAGTTCAAGTTCCCCGGGCACCCCGCGCCGCCCTTGGGTATGTTGTTCAAGATGTGCGCCTCGGTCGAGTCGTGGATCGAGGCGGACCCGCAGAACGTTATGGCCGTCCACTGCCTGACGGGTCGCGGGCGGACGTCGGTCGTGCTCTCTTGCGCCATGACGTGGCTCGGGCTCTTCGAGACGACCTTCGAGGCCCTCGCATTTGTGGCGCGCCGGCGCAACGAGCCCGTCGAGCGCCTGACCATTCCGTCGCAGCGACGGTACGCGCAGTACTTCGCGAACGTGCTCGACGGCGTCGCCCCGCGGTCGGATCCGGTCGTGCTGCGGCGCGCCATCATGTCCCGCGCCCCGCAGTTCGCGGCGCGCGGGTGCTGTCCCTACCTCCAGTTCTTCAAGTCTGGAAAACTGGCCTTCACGGCGACCCGTTTCGAGAAGCAGAGCGACGAGATCGATCTCGACGCCGCGAAGGAACCGACCTGGGCTTCGCCCGACGACGGGCCCTTAGCCTTCGAGGTCGACTGCGTGGTCCACGGCGACATTTTGCTGCGGTGCCGCCACCTCGACGACGATGGGTCGCGGGTCTCGATGTTCCGTGCAGCGCTCCACTCGGGTTTCGCGCCCGTGGGAGTTCTGAGGTTGGCCAAGTCGCAGCTCGACGGCGCCTGTTCCGACGACCGTTTTCAGAACGACTTTTTTATCGACCTCATCTTCGAGCCCGCGACAAAAACAGACGAAGAACCGAGCCACTACGACGCACTCCTGCACAGAGATTCCCGCTTCTGGGCGGAGGTTCGGGCGCGAAAGCGCCGGGTCGCCGAGAAGAAAATAAACAACGAGACTAAAATCGACGCCGCCGCGCCCGACCCCGTCTTCGCGATTGGCGCCGAGGACCCGCCCCCCTCGCCACCACAACCCAAACAACAACAACCCCACATCGCCACCGACGAGCTGCTCGAGCGATTGGCCCAGGCCGACGCCCTCTTCGACGACGCCGCTACGGCTGCTGCTGCTGCCGATCAACAACGAGAAGAAGAAGGTGGTGCTGCGCCGGCGCCGCAAGATGACATCGACCTCCTCGAGCAGGAACTCAGGGAAGCCGCCCCGCCGCCAGCACCAGCAGACCCGCCCGCCGACACCTTCGACATCGACGCGTTCGAGACCTACCTCAACGAACTCGGCCCGCCGGCCGCCGAGGAGGAAAATGCCGTCGCCGTCTAGCGTCACACCGAAAAGAGTCGCAACAAGCCCACTACTACTAACTACTACTACTACTACTAGAGTTTCGAGAAGCCGTCGACGAACTTGCCAAAGCTCCGAGCGAAGTTAGCGAGGGGGTTGCCCCCCCCCCCAGCAGGGCCGTCGTCGTCGCCGCCGGCAGGGTTGAACTCCTCAAAAATTTCCTCGAGATCGTCCGAATTCGGGAGTCTCGCGAGGGACTTGAGAAACTTGTAACCCTCGGGGACCGCGGGATCTCGCTGGTAGACGGAGTAGGGCATGGGGTAGGTCTTTGCGAGGGCGCCCCACTCGAGGGTCTTGAGGCAATAGACCTGGGTGAGCTTGTCGATGAGGCGCTCCCGGAGCATGCGGCCAGCGAGGCCGAATCCCGTCGTGCCCATGTCGACGAGCTCGGGATTGAGCATCGCGAGCGGTATAAATCGCTCGCCCGCCTCGGCAACGAGTTTTTCTGTCGCCGCCGCCTCCGAGGCGCGCGGACACACCACCAAGATCGCCCGGTCACCGTCCTCGAGCCGGTCGCGCGGAAATCCGGCGACGCGGACGTTTTCCGGAACTAGGCTCTCTTCCGTCGACATTTTCCACTGGTTCGCGGCCAGCGCGGCCGCACCCGAGTCCGGGAAAAACAGACACAGCCTCCCGTCCACGCTCGTCGCCCAGTCCGCCGAAAGGCCCTTCGCGAACTCGATCGAATTCTTCAGGGTCGTGTATGTCGCGTCACCCAGGGTCGTGTCGAAGTCCAAACGGACCATCATCTCGCCTCTGCTGATAGCCGTCCTCAGAGCGCTCGCGGCGTCCGCGACGGCGCCGTCGAACGACTCGCTCAACTGGGTGCGCTCCGGCACGACCGGGGCGACCAACGCCGTCGCGATCCCGCCAAAGAAGACGATGGCAAGCATCCTTCCTTCGTCGCAGGGTAATTAATAAGGAATCTCCACCAAAACTCTACATTATGCTCGCGCCGCGGCGGAAGTTATGGAGTTCTCCCGAAGAAGCCGTGCGTGTCGCTCTCGAGATGGTGGACGTGGGTCCGTCGGACCGCGTGGTGGACTTGGGGTGCGGGGACGGGCGGTTTGTGGTCGCCGCGGCGCGCAGAGGGGCGCGGGCCTTGGGCGTGGAGATCGAGCCTTCGAGAGCGGAAGAAGCTAGGAAGCGCGCGATTGATGCCGGCGTCGAGGTGGAGATACTGTGCGAGAATGCCCTCACCGTATCCCTCGAGGGTGCGACAGTGATATACTTATACCTCGTGCCGCGCGGCCTTGGGCTGATCGCGCCGCGGCTTCTGGGAGAACGACGAACTGTCGTGAGTTACGTGTCCCCAATCCCTGGGCTCAGGTACGCCGAGAAGCGCACCTGCTCGCCGGCCCACCAACCCGAGGCGGCGTGGCCCCTCTACAAGTACCTCATCACCGAGGAGACTCGGTTATCCTGATTAGGGTGAGAGGTCGTCGTCGTCGTCGAGGATCTCGCTCGCCGCGGCCAAGTGCGCGTTCTGATGATGGGTCTTTGGAGGCGGGGCGGCGTTGTAGACGACGGCCGGCGGCCTTTGTTGTCGTGCGGGGGGGGATGTGGTCGTACGAGGAGGGTCGAGGGGCGTCGCCGAAGCAACGAGGTCCAGGAGGTCGTCGAGGTCGCGGGAATACTCGAGGACGGTAAAGTGCTGACGAGAATCCGTCGCGGGGACGTGGTCCTCGCTCACCCAGGCGGCCTTGGTTGCGCCCGGCGGATGTTTAAGCTTGGTTGTTTCCCACTTTTTCATCGCGTCGGGGACCCTAACCCCTGCCTCCAAAACGGCAACGGCCTCGTTGTGCTGGGTCTCGAGCTGGGCTTTTGCCATCGCGTACAAGCGGTCGCAGACGTCGGTGTCGCCCTTGGGCTTGTAGTGCTTCGCACGCTCGGATATGGTCGGTTGGAAGGGGGGCTCTTCGAGGCGAAGCGGTCGTCGTCGTCGCGGCGTTCCACCTTTAGCGGCCATCGCGAGGGATCGGCGGTTGAGGGCCGGCGAAAAGGTGAGCTCGGCGGCCTCCAAGTCGTCAACGACGCGCCGACGCTGCTCGCGGCGGTCGCGCTGGTCTTCGGCGAACTTAAACAGGTCGTTGGTCGAGCGCCTCGGCGTCGAAGAACGCGTCGAGAGACTCGGCGCGAACGTACAACCCGACATCTCGTCGTCCATCGCCCGTTCCCGCGCGCGACGCATCCTGGCCTCGAACCGCGCCCGCGCGCCGTCGACGTCCATCGAGTGCGCCCGCGACGCCCGGCACAGCCTGGGCGAAAACGTTAACTCTTTCATTTCCTCTCTGAGTTGCTTGGTCGCCGCCTTGGAGGCGTCGCGCCGCGAGGACAGTCGCGACACTAGCCCCGCCACCTCCCGTTCCTTGAGCTTTTTAGGCCCGGGGGGGGCGCTCTTCTTCTTCTTCTCGCGGCCTGCGGCCCACACCTCGTAGGGGGTCGGCTTTCCCGGCGCCGCGGGCGGCATCGCGCGAAGCGACGCCGACAGCCGCCGCAGCACTTCATCCTCGTCGGCTTCCTCGGGCTCCTCCTCCTCGTACCGGGACTGCTCCAGAGCGCGCGCGAGCTCGCCGACAATTTCGTCGTCCGACGACGACTCGTCCATAACAACAACAACAACAAAAAACAAGGGCCCTGGCTGCTTTTTTCGCCAAGGGTTTAGGAATAATAATAGACTCTATGGTTTTTTAAAATACAAAGAGGGGAAAGAAAGGTTTTTTTTTTGGGGATCTGCCTCCCTCCTTCCTGCCTGAAGGTGTGTCGGGGTCATCGCCGAGCCACGACGCGGGGGAGGCGAAGAGAGGCCCGTACGCATGCTGCCGCCAGTCGCGCATGTGCGACGAAGTGTGTGCCGAGGGCGGAGCTGATGAAAGCAGGTCCGATCGACCGAGGGGTACGGGATAGGGGCGTGGAAGCAGGCCGTTAGCAGTGGTTGAGCGCCGGGATTTGCGAGAATCAGAGCGCGTTTAGAAAGGTTCGACGAGCGAAAATAAAGCGTTGCAGGGCGCAGGTTGTTTCTTCTTAATTTGTTTACCGCCGCCGCCGCCGCCGGCGGCGCCTCGTCTCCAGGTCGGGCGAGCATATATACGTTATAGCGGGGTTATGGACGACGAACACAAACGAACAAAAGGCCGAGCGCCTTTGGTGCACAGAATTTATAATCTACCACATTTGGAATTTCAGACCGAGGGCCTCCCGCTTGCGGTAGGCTATGGCGGAGAAGGTGGAGGCGACGTCGAAGATGGCCGAGCGAGCGTAGGTAAGGAAAAAGATGTCGATACCCTCCTCGATGCAGAGGCGGTGGTGCCTCGAGGGGAGGTCGGCAAGTGCCGCGTCGCGCTGCAGGAGGTCGGCCACGCCGGGGGCCTTGAGGCCGAAGAATCGTCGTTCTCGTTGTCGGAACAAGAAAGCGGTCGAGTCGTCGTCGGTCGCGACCCAAACCGGAAATTCGGGTCTCGAGAAGTTCCGGTAAACCGCCCGGATGTCCTCGTTCGAGGGGGCACAGTGGTACATGCAGGTGTCGCAGGTCGTGCAATTCGGACCGGCTAAATACAGGAGTTTAGCCTGCCAGATAGGTTTCAAGCGGTCGCCGCGGCGGACGTGGACGGCGTTGATGCCGTCGGCGGCGGCGACTCCGAGAACATCGGCCATAATAGCCGTCGCGACCCGAAGCACGGTCGGGGCGAAATCGAGGGCCAGTACTCGGTGGAGCGAGACCGACGAGGCGGCGAGTCCAGACTCCGGGTTGAAGGCGGCGCGCGCCGCGCACCCTCTTCCCCCCCCGCAGTACCGGTGCTTGGTTGGGTCAAAAAAGTAGGGCGAGGCCATCGGGTTGAGGAAATCCGGATCTTGGGGCTTTTCGGCGCTGGGGTACTTATTTATTCCGACGCACGGCAGCACGTTCCCGACCCATACGAAATCGTCCGAGCGACCGCACGCCTCCTCGGCCGTCGCTGAAGAGCAGTGGTTGACGTAGACGGGATCTCGATCCGGGTAACTCACGACGAAGTGCGAGGCGTTCGAATGCGCAGAATCGATGAGTTGCTTCACCTTGCATTGGTCCAAGGCGTCTTCGCATCGCGGCGCCAAAATTTGAAGCCCGCGTTGCGCGACCTCCTCCCACGTGGTCAACGCATCGGTGCTCGAGAGGTCGAACATGCAGCTTTCGCTGGGGGCCGAGAACGGATATTTCGCATGGCCGAGGATATTTCCCAGCACAATTGTCACGTTCGGATTCATGTCGTGGACGAGGAACCCCTCCGCCATGCGATACAAAGCCGAAGCCGACGACCGCTCCCACAACTGGTTCCCGAGGCCCTTGTACTGCGCCTTGTGCCGCGGATTGAACCAGTACACGCGCGCCGACCCGACGGCCACCATTGTCAACGACAACCACGCCATCATCCTATCAACAACAACAACAACCTTGTATTGTGGCAACACTGATCACACACGAGGGTAAGGGTGATTGATTGAAAAGGCTTGTGGTGCGCCGCGCGGGACGACACTTGGACGACTGTCCTACCCGTAATAAAAAACACCACCCCGACGATGATGTTCAGTTCAGTTCTGTGCAGTTCAGTTCTGTTCTGTTCTAAAATACATACTACGTCTTGCCCTTGATCAAAATGTCTTTGGCCTCGTTGATCTTGCCGGCGAGAAACCTGCGTAGAAGGGGAGGTTTTTTTCGAAGAAAGACGGTCTAGCGAGGAGACTTGCGTGGAGCCGCCCATGTCGGGGTGGTTGATCCGGAGTATTCGGCGATGGGCCTCCTTGATGCGCTCGGCGCTCGCCGACTCCCGCACGCCGAGGATGAGGGCCGCCTCGCGTCGGGTCATCTTCGCCTCGAAGGGGCCTGTGTTTTTTTGACGGTTCGAAAAGCAAGAAAGGTTACCGTCGTAGAAGCGTCGCGCGAAGACGGTCTCGAAGGTGTTGGAGCTCGCCGAGGCTTCCCTGTAGGCCTTGAGGCCGTACTGCGCTACCACGGCTGTCGCGGCGACCCCGAGCCCCCCCAAGACGAGCGTCGAGTTTTCGCGGGCTTGGGGCATTCCTCCTCTGATCGACCGTCGTAGGAGAAACATCTTCGCGCGAGAGGAAAGAGGTCCGTTGTGTGTTAAAACGTAATTACAAGATCGTCGTCGTTTTCGTGTTGGTGTCTTGATGATGCGAAGAATATGGCGCGCCAGAGGGAGAAGCGGCCGCGCGGCGGCCTCGCGGCCGCGGAGGTGAGGATAATGGGCACGTGGTGGGGGTTTGGAGAGGAGGTAGTAGTCGGAACGAGGCCGCGCGCGGTTATAGCATCTGCCACGGTCGCGACGGCCTTCTCGAGGCGGGGGCCCGAGAGGCGGTCAGTTTTCGTGAGGACGACGGCGTGGATAAAGCGCGAATCGCGACGGGCGTTGGCCTCGGCGAGGAGGTTTAAGGTGTCGAGGTCGGCGGCGGGGATTGCGCCGTCGGCAGCTCGTCTCGAATCGACCAAATGGAACGCGGCCCGGAGCGAATCGCGCACCTCCAAGTAGCGCATCGCGAGGGATTTCCAGGAATCGATCTTATCGCCGTCTTTCGCGTAGCCAGAACCCGGAACATCGACGATCCGAAACGAGCGCGGGCCATCGACTTTATAGAAGACGAAGCGGCGCGTGCGACCCGGAACGGGGGAGGTCGGGGCGAGGGCCTTGCGGCCCAAGAGCGCGTTGACGAGGGAGCTCTTGCCCGCGTTTGAGCGTCCCAGAAACACGATTTCGGGGTCGCTCGGGCGCGGCATGGTGGCCATGGACGCCGCGTCGGCGACGCGCGTCGCTTTCCGCGCGAAGGCAGACGTCAGGGCTTCGCTGAGTTCGGGGTGCTCGGGTCGCCACCGCTGCCCGAGGGCCTCGAGCCCCAGCAGAACTTCAACCGGCGCGCCCTTTCTGGCGAGGCGACGCGCGAGCTCGCTTAAAACGAGCGCGGTCGCGTCGGGAACCCTCGTCGTCGTCGCCTCCGTTCGCAACAGATCCTCGACTCGATCGACGGCGCCGCAGCACCCCGCGACCGCAACGAAGGGATCGAGGTCGAACCGCGGGGGCCGCTCGGCGAGGGCGGCGCCGAATGCCCCGAGGACGCCCCCGCAGTTTCCCAGGAATTTTCCGACGTCGTCTGCCGGCGGCGCGCCGAACGCGATGTCCGCGGCGACGATGTCATCCTCTACCTCCGGTAGCGTGCGGGCGAGGGCCGCCGCGATCAAAGATCCTTCCTCGCCCCGGGCCTTCCACGCGAGCACCTCGTCGGCCGTTTCCGGCAACCGCGACAGCAACAACTCGAGGGCTCGGCTCCGCCGAATCGCGGCCTCGCGCCGCCGACTCTCGTCGTAGGCCGCCTCCTTCTCGGCGAGCGCGACCTTTTCTGCGGGGGTGTGGATCGGCAGCCCTCCGCCCGCATACTTGGCTCGAACCGCCGACAACAACAGCGTCTCTCGACCCTCGTACTTGGCCAGCAACGCGTCCACCTCGTCGACCTTCGCGGGATTGTGCCTCTCGTAGATCTGGACCATCTCGCCGCGGATGTCGGTGGCCTCGGGTCCCTCGCTCGCAGCGAACGCCATCTCGCCATCCTCGGTCAACATAACCTCGAACTTTAGTAGGACATCGTCCTCCTCCTCGGCTTGTTTTTTTTTTTTCGGGAGGGCGGGGCTCGTCTTTTCGATCACCCAGGACGGCGTCGGCTTGATAACCTTCTTCTTCCGCATCCGATGCTTGTTGGCGGGCGCCGCCGCGAGCCCGGAGACGACCCCCACAAAGGCAACGAACACCACCACCACCTTCATCTTAAAGCCGTCCGTCCGTCCGTCCGTCCGTCCGTCCGTCCGTCCGTCCGTTGTGAAGCATCAACAACGGATATTATAGAGGAACGCGCTTTGCACAACAACAACACGATATGAAGCCCAGCACCATCCAGACCGTTGCGGCCCAGGAGCAGAAGGAGGGGGGGCTCGCCGCCGTCGCGGGCGCCGCGGCCGTCGGCCTCGTCGCCGGGGCGTGTCTCCCCGTTGTGGGCGGCGTCGTCGCTGGTACCGCCTGCGCAGCCACCGCGGCCTACGCGACCACAAAGGACGACAACACCGGAAAGGCCGCAAGAGCTGTCGGAAAGGGGGCTGCCGACGCCGCGCGGGCCGCCGCCGACTTCAATCGCGAACACAAGTGTACCGAAAAGGCGAGCGCGGCGGCCTCGAGTGCCTTCGCTTCCGCGCAACGAGCAGACGAAAAGTACAACATAATCGATACGCTTCGCAACGCCGCAAACGAGGGCATCGCCAAGGCCCGCGAGATCGATGCTAAGTACCAGGTCGTCGACCGCACGCGGGAGGGTATCAAGACAGGCGTGGCCAAGGCCAAGGCCATCAACGACGACTACGAGGTGACCGATCGCGTCGCCGCCGCCGTCTCCTCTGGCTGGTCTTCGCTCCAGCGCCGCTACGATGATGGGCCCAAGACCGACGGCGCACCCCCGCCCCGCGGCACCCCCCTCTAGTTCTTTTGTTTTTTCTCACGATCCCCACCAGAAAATAATTGTGACTGCCGCTGCGTGCTGTTTTGGTGCGGCGTGGTGGCGTGCGACGCAATAATAAGGAAAACGACCCACCGTCGTCGTCGTATGGCGATTTTAGAACCCACACCAACTCGGTGTGAAGTGGCGCGAGAAGTACCTCTTGGTCTTTGCGGGACGACGCCTCGATGACATCGGCGACTTCCGAGAGGATGAGAAAGCACATTATTATTATGTCGGCACAGAGGTGACCACCACCACCGACCACTGGCGCGCTTGTTGGCACGGGTTGAGTCTTGTAGGCACGGACGTCGAGCACGACGGCAGCGCGAAGCGTCGGCGGGTCCGCACTCGAAGGAGGAGAAAACGATGAAGAATGGCAGCAGCAGCAGCAGCAGCAGCAGCAGCAAAATCTTGTTTCGTGCGGTACGCAAGCGTCGCCGCCCAAGGCGAGATCCCAAGCCCGAGTCAAAGGTCGATCGGAAAGAGTCCTCCCCGTAGTAGTAGCGAAGAACATTAGCTTTGTTTCGAGGAAGCGCACCAATTTGATCGTGGAACATCCTTTCGACGGGAAAGGCCCGCAGGGATGGCTGGCTAACACGCGTAGACGACCGCGACGATGGCCCTCGGGTTTGTCGAACAAACGCCGGCACAACACTCGGACTTTGTTTTTCAAAAAGATCTTTTTCAACTTTGGAAAATATTGAATAATCAATTTTTAAAAGAAGGCATGCGTGTCGTCGTGACTGGAGCGGCGGGGTGGATCGGCGGCGCGATCGTCGAGCACCTGGTCCGCGGTGGGCACGAGGTGATTGGCGTGGTGCGTTCCCAGCAGCAGTGCCTCGCGAGCGGTGCGGTTGCGGCCGTGGGTGATTTGAGCGACTTGGGGTTTGTCGCGGCGACGGCAGAGCGCGCCGACGGGTTCGTGCACGCGGCGTCGGCTTCGCGCGAGACGACGGTCGCCGCGCTCGAGGTCGCGTCCCGAGTCCTAGAAGACAAGCCTCTGGTGTACGTGTCGGGGTCGTCGCTGTACGGTCCAATCGGTGCCAAGGCCAAAGTGGACGAGCGGGAGTTTGTCGCGCGGCTCGAGACGAGCGAGGCTATGGCTGGCTCGGCCGAGCGTTTGGTGTGGACGAAGCGTGGGATCATCGTGGTGGGGGCCGGCGTCCTCTACGGGTGCGGGCGCGGGGCGACGCCAGAGTTTTTAACCCGCGACGCGACCCGGAGAGGCGAAGCCTGGTACGTCGGCGACGGCGACCAGCGATGGTCGATCGGACACGTCGACGACCTCGCAGCGCTCGTGGTTTTGGCACTCGAGAGAGCGCCGCCGCAGCGGGTCTACAACGCCGTCGCCGAGCCGATGAGCACGAAGTATCTCGCCGAGGTCGTGGCGCGGAACGCCGCGGGGGTCGACAAAGGGGCGAAGAGCGTCTCCCTCGAGATAGCGCGCGCGGAATGGGGTGAGTTTTGGAGCGAAATTCTCGCGGGTCACCTGTGGCTCGATGGCGATGCCGCCAAGGCCGACCTCGGCTGGTACCCCGCCCAGGCCGCGTTTGGCGGCGCCGACGTCGTTGCGACGATCCTCCGCGAGGGGGTGGATTAGAAGATTGTACGACGACGACGACGACGACGCGAATGCCACCGTCCTTTCTAGGGGAAGGAAGGGCTCAGCCCTCGTCGTCGTCGTCGTCGTTTGGCGCGCTAACTAACTCCCTAGTTGGGAGGTGGTATTATTTTTGAGCTGGGCTCGGCGTCTGCGGCGGAAGATGTCGGAGGGAGGCTTGGAGAGGTGGTCGTGGCGGCCCGACGCATCGGAAGGTTGGGGATTGGCCGTGATGGGGTCGAGGGGGGCCCGGGAGAGGGCCTCGAGGACGAACTCGATGCGGTCCCTTTGGCCCGGCAAGTGGAGGCCCTTGATGTTGGGGAGTTTGTCGCAGAAGGAGGCCAGGGCCTGGGGGAGGGGTTTTGGTCCGGTGCGCAGGGGGGGGGGGGGCTCCTCGCCGCCGAGGGGGGTCGGGGGGGGTATCGCGTTCTGTCGTTTCTGTTTTGTTTCGTCGGCGGATACGGGATCGTAGGCGAGGAGCTCGGAAACGAGGGAGGGGCGGAGGGGGGTTCCGTCGAGTGCGACCGGAAAGCGGGTCTCCGGCATGCGGTCGGGCCACCAGGTCCAGTCGAGAGACGTAAAGTCGGTGACGGCAGAGACGGTGTGCCAGAAGAAGGACTCTTGGTCGGTGGCGGGCGCGGGGGTTTTGCCCGCCATTCGGGCGAGAATTGGTCCCAAGGGGTGGTGGCTCCTCTCGACGACGCAGGCGAGGGCATCGAAGAGGGGGGGGTCGTCGTGGGGACGGATTCCCCCCTCGGGAGGTTTTTTCTCGTCCAAAACTCCGTCGAGCAGCAAGTCGGCTCGGAGCGCGTCGTCGCAATAAAATTCGAGGAGGCAAGCGTAGGTAATAATGTAGGCCGGGTCGTCGACGAAACCCTCGAGGAGGCCCTTGTCCAAAGCGAGCGCGGCGGCGGACGCCTCTCCGTTGGCGAGGCATTCGACGAGGGCGTGCGCCACGTAGACGACGCTCGGCTTGGATCGACTCGATTCGAACACCTTTCGCGCCGCCTCCTTCCCGCCGCGACGCCGCTCGAAGATCTCCAGAAGACCGGGGGCCGCGGGATTCTGAGATTTCGAAATGACGGGGACGGGGTCGAGACCGAGGGTTTCGAGCTTGTGGGCGAGCGCGTTCGCGAGGAAGAGGTTATCCGGATAAAAATCGAGCGCGAGCGCGTATATCTCGGCGGCTGCCGCGGGGCCGCAGGGGGCGGGGGCCCCGAGGGAGAAGGGGGGTCCCGCGCGGCCCGCCCAAACGGCGAACTCGTGCCACGCGGCGGGGCTCGGGTCTCCGCCGCGCGAGAGTTGGAATCGATACGCGCTCGCGACCAATCTCGGAGCAGCGCCGCTGGCGACCTCGAAGTCGACGGCGTTGCCCTCGCGCCAGGCCGCGGCGCGCGGCCCGACAGCTGCCGCCGCCGCTTCGTGGGCGGCGTATAGCTCCTCAGCCCCCTCGAAGACCGCGAAGTCCGCCCACAACTCGCTCACTCCGTCGATCGGAAGAACGACCGCCCGTTCCAGCACGCGCCGCAGCCGCTTCGACCGCGCCGCGGCGACCTCGTCGTCGAAGGAGAGGGGCCACGATTCGACGAACGACTGGTACGCGCGCCAGAGCGCGAGGCTCCAGGGCGTCGCCCCGGCGGCGTCCACGCACACCTCGAAGGCTTCGCCCACCTGCGTTCGCTGCGACGATTCCTCCCACTCGCCATCGCGCAGCCGCGACGCGACGGTTCGCACGACGCGCGCGCACCGACCCCCCAGATCCACACCATCCACGACGCTCGAGACGCACCCCTCGAGCTCGGAGAGGGCCGCCTCGTAGTACGCCATACTTTTTTTGGTCGTCCAAGGAACAAAGAAAGAAAGAAAGAAAGAAAGCAACAAAGAAAGAAAAGAAAAGAAAAGAAAAGAAAGAAACCCTTTCTTTCTCTAGAGCGGGAAACATGCATACATTTAGGAGTTTTTTGGAGGGAAGTGTTTCGTGACGTCATCGATCCTCGGACCCTATATAGGTTATTGCTGCTGCTGCTTGAAGCGCGCCGTGCGGAGTCGGTTGAGGGCGGCCGCGATTTCGTGGAGGCGCGGGCGCGAGAGGTCCCCCGCGAGGCCGCCGTGCGCGGGGGAGAGGATGTCGAGGTCGGCCTCGAGGGCCCGGTCGAGGTCTTGAAGGAGGTCGGCGAGCGTGCGGTTTCTCGGCGCCGCCGACGAGGCGGACACCGTGGCGATCGCCGCCGATATCGCCGCCGTCTGGCCGACTTCCACGAGCTGCTCGAGGGCCGAGAGGTCGACGTCGTTGTTGTCGCCGTACTGGAAGGTTTTCATAGTCCTCGTCGCGCATCGACCGCGCGGCGTTAACGATTGGAGGTCGGGGGCGCGCGGGGCGAAGAAGCGTCGCGGAGCGGGGGGCGGCGAATGGTCGTGGGCGAGGTCCTTGGCTTTCTGCGTCGCGTCGCGAGGAAGGTACGCGTCCATGACGACGACCGCGTCGGCCACGGCGAAGTAATCGCCCGTGCCGCCGACGACGAGGATCGACGACACGCCGCGCGCGTCGGCGAGCGCCCTCACGCGGTCGACGAAGGGCGTGATGGGTTCCCGGTCGTCGGCGACGAGACGCCGCATGCGTTCGTCCCTAATCATAAAATTTGTGGCGCACGTGTCCTCGTCGAAGAGGAGAGTAGTCGCGCCGACTTCGAGCGCTTCGGCGATCGCGGCCGCTTGCGAGGTCGATCCCGAGGCGTCGTTCGTCGAGAAGGCGCTCGTCTGGACCCCGTTGGGGAGGTTGGCCAAAAAGGCGCCGACGTCGACGGCATTCGCGAACCTGCCGTCCTCGGCTCGAATCTTGGTCGCGTCTTTTCGCGCCACCGCGAGCTCCCGGCCGTCCCCCGGAATCTTGTCGTAACACCCGACCTGCAGCGCCTGGAGGAGGGTCGACTTGCCGTGGAACCCCCCCCCGCAAATCAGGGAGACTCCCGCGGGCAGCCCGAGCCCCGAGACGAGCGAGCCGTCGCGTTGCTCGAGAGCGACGCGCAGCTTCCCGCACTCCGAGCTGTCGAATTTCCGAGCGCCCTCGCGCATCGGCCGGTCGTCGGCGCCCGAGGCGCGCGGGAGGATGGCCCCGTCGCCCACGAAGGCGCACAGCCCCTTCGCATCGAGCTGCCGCCGGAGGTGCTGCTGTTCCAGGACAGAATCGACGTGCGCGAGAATGCCGGGTCCGTCGCGCAGCGCGGTTTTCGCGATTCTAGGAAGCCGCGCGCACACGACGTCTGCCGCCCATCGCCCCTCGATCGACCGTCCGCGCGCGGGCAGCGCGACGGTGAACCGGGCCTCGATCGCCCCCCTGGAAGACACGCGCGTCGAGGTCCGAGACAGGACGAACTGAGACGCTACCGCGATGCGGATCTCGCCTCCCTTCTTCCCGCCCCACCCTCCCGTCTCCGTCCGGACGTCGTCCCCGCTCCTGCGCGCCGTCTCGAAGAACCGCCGGGCGAGCCAGTCGGCCGCGGCGACGCGCGCCTCGGCCGTCGCGAACGTGTCTCCGGGCAACGACGCCCTTCCCTCGGGCACCACGACCCGGCACCGCGACGGCGCCGCGAACGCGTCTCGTTGCACGCGGTCGACGACCAACAACAAGTCCTCGAAATACCACGCGCTGCGCTCGATCTCGCGGTACGCACCGTACCCGGCGCCCTCCATCCGCGACAACCGCCGTTCCAGCTCCGATACATCCCCAGACGGGGCGTACGGCGCGCACGCCGACCCGTCCCGCCGAAACGCTCGACCCTCCGCCGCCATAGTCTCGGCCTCCCGCCTCTCCCTCTCCCTCTCCCTCTCGGGGGGTGCTGCTGCTGCTGCCCCCCGGCCCCGCCCGCCGTACTTGGCCTTGTAGTACGCGCCGCGACCAGAAGAAGAAGAAGACATGCTCGGCGACGCCGTGAACCACAAATAAAATAAAACAAACGTACCCCCCCCGAACATGACCATTTCCTTCCTAACGGAATTAATTAATTGAAACCTCTCGGAGGCGCTCGATTTCATATGCCTGCCTTTGAGGCGACCCCGACTCGGAGTGCCATTCGCTTCGCGTTGCGATTTACAGCAGCAGCGTGGCGGTCCTTGAGGCGGTAAAGCTATTTATTGGGGGTCTGTCTGACACGCGCAACACTCCTTCCTTCGTTCCGCCGCGTCGGCAGCCACCGCCTTGGCATCTTCCTTCACCAACGACTCCAGTCTATCGCGAATTGCTGCAGTTTCGCCACGTCGCGCGGCTGCATTTCCCTCGTGGCATCAGGAGTCGCTCCTCCCGACGTGCGGCATCCCGGACCGCGTGCTTCCTCTTGGCAGCCGACGACGACGACGACGACGTCGTCAAGCAGCTTGGTCCTCGTCCGTGACGTCGACGGTGGTGACGGCTCCCGACTTTTCACGAATTTCAACTTTGGTAGTGGTGGTAGAAGAGTAGTCGATGATAACCTTTGCGCCGGCCTTGATGTGCTTCATGAGGTCATTCGGTAGGGGTTCGGGGAGAGCGAGGAGAACTTCGAGGAAAGCTTCGTCCCGGACGGGAAGCTTCCCCTCGTACTCGAACTTGCCCGGCTTGAGGTGAGGCCGAAAGGTCTGGGCAAGAACGAGGTTGTTGTCCTTCTCGCCGCATCGCGTGAGCCTAGCGTCGAAGATACGGTTTCGCGCGAGGCGCATCTTGTCGCCGTCGCATATCAGCAAATCCAACATCGCTTCGTCGGGCAAACCGTCCGCTCGAAGGTCGACCCTGAGCCCCTCGATCTTCCCCGAATCTTTGCCTCCGGCAGCCTCGTCGAGACCCTCGACGCGCTTCAACGGACCGCGAGGCTTCTGCGTATAGAGCCATTTTACGACTCGAGAATACCCTTCTATCCCTTCATTCGTAGACCGCGGCCCGCTTCGCGCGTGGAAGGTTAAACCATCGTAAAATGGCCGGAACTGCTCGAGTTTCCGCGCGTACGCCGGCGGATCTGTCCGTGCGGCATTGAGTTCCTCGACCAACGATAAACGACCCGGAGGAAGAGCCGGCGGTTTCGAGTATACTTCCGGTACGACCACCTCGGGTTTCGCGATTTCGGGACCTTCGTATGGCAAAGCGGCCTCCATTTTTGCGCCGTAGGCCGTGTAAGCCCTGTCATCTACGGCTGACCCCTGAGCGCCGGAAGCCACCGTCGAGACGTGCGTCCCAGCGCGAAATCCAACGACATTATTACAACCACCAGGAGGAGAATCTTCCTTCACCTCGGACGTCTTCCAGGTCGTCGCACCCTTCTGCCCGCGCAGCGCCGCCAAGTTTTTTGCCGACGCTACATCTTCCTCATCGCTGCTGTCCTCGGCTTGGAGCTTGGCGAAATCGCTCCTCAGACCCATACCGCGATCCGGGGGATCTTCTTCGAATTTATTATTTTTTTTCCAGTACAGTACGCATACATATGCTTTTTTATTATTATTGTGGATGGTGTGCATACATACTACTACTACATAACCTCTTGCACGTTCCTTCCTCTCGGAAAAAAAAATCGTGGTGGTCTCGTTGAACAACAACAAGTTCAATAATATACTCACAACGACCTACTACCTGGCACTCCCTCGCCCAAACCGAGGTGACGACTACTGGCGACAACCAAATAGCGACTCGTCCGCAATCCCCCTTGCTACCTACCCCCCCCCGTCTCATCGCCAATGGAAAAAAACCTAATCCCACGCGCCATGGCGCTGCGGGATTAGAGGCCTTCGCCCCATCCAATCTCGCTCAAGATTTGAGTACCAATAATATAGATTTTTGGCTCTAGGTCTCAGGGCCTGGGAGTTAGTTGCACACCGTAGTAGTATGTATTAAAGTTGCTGCGCAATTTCACGGTCTTTCTTTCTTTCTTCTTCGAGTGGTTGGCCCACCGCATGCGCGACGGCGTTGGTATGTTATGCCCGCCCGAATCTGTCTGCCGAGTGAAGCTTTGAGACTGGAGTGTTGCCCCTCGTGGAGTGGTGTTTGCGCGATGAGGAAACGTATGTGGTTCGGAAGTGAAGAGTGGCGTCGACGAGGCTCGTCGAAACACTTCTACCCCCCCCCTTTTTACTGCGTTATAGAGGGTAAGAACAACAACAACAACAACAGATCACGTCGTCGTCGTAATAAGAGGATCGTGTCGTCGGCGATGGACGCGTCTGAGGAGACGAAGAAGAAGAAGAAGAAGAAGAAGACCAAGGAGGAGAAGGCGAGCAAGAAGCGCAAAGTTGCGGAGGAGGAGGAGGAGGAGGAGTTGAAGATCGAGCCGTCGACGGTTACTCCAAAGCTCGACACGTCACAGTGGCCTTTGTTACTGAAGAACTACGACGAGCTGCACGTACGCACCGCTCACTACACGCCAATCCCCGAGGCCGGGTGCTCGCCGTTGAAACGGCCTCTCGCGACGTACCTCAAGTACGGCGTGATCAATCTCGACAAGCCGGCGAATCCGTCTAGCCACGAGGTGGTCGCGTGGATAAAGAGAATCCTTCGCGTCGAAAAGACAGGGCACAGCGGGACGCTCGACCCAAAGGTGACCGGGTGTTTGATCGTGTGCGTGGACCGCGCGACGCGGCTGGTCAAGGCCCAGCAGTCGGCGGGCAAGGAATACGTCGGTATCTTGCGGCTCCACGCGTTCGCGCCGGAAAAGAAGATACGGAGGGCGGTGGAGATGCTGCAGGGGGCCTTGTTCCAGCGACCGCCGCTGATTTCGGCGGTGAAGCGCCAGCTCCGGATCCGGACGATCTACGAGTCGAAGCTCTTGGAGGTGGACGAAAAACGCCATCTCGCGGTTTTCTGGGTAAGCTGCGAGGCGGGCACTTACATCCGAACGCTCTGCGTCCATCTCGGGCTTCTGATTGGGGTGGGGGGGCACATGCAGGAACTCCGACGCGTCCGGAGCGGCGCGATGGACGAGAACGCGCACCTCGTGACGATGCACGACGTCCTCGACGCGCAGTACCACCTCGACGCGACCAGAGACGAAGCTTACCTCCGCCGAGTCGTCAAGCCCCTCGAGATTCTTCTTACGGGCTACAAGCGAATCGTTGTGAAGGACTCGGCCGTCAACGCGCTCTGCTACGGAGCCAAGTTGATGATCCCGGGCCTCCTGCGCTTCGCCGCGGACGTCCACGTCAACGACGACGTCGTCCTCATGACCACCAAGGGCGAGGCCATCGCCATCGGGGTGGCGCTCATGCCCACCTCCGTGATGGCCGACTGCGACCACGGCGCGGTCGCCCGCGTCAAGCGTGTCATCATGGAGCGCGATACCTACCCGCGGAAGTGGGGCTTGGGGCCCATGGCCCAGAAGAAGAAGGCCCTCGTCGCGGCGGGCGAGCTCACCAAGAACGCTCAATACCCCACACCCCTCGACAGCAGCAACAACAACGGCACTACTACTCCTGCAGCTGGTGATGGCAAATAATAAAAATGTACTCATAAAACTCGCAGATGTCATTGCCTCGCGCGAAGCGTTTGTGGGCGCGTTGGGCGGGATCTACGAGTCGTCGCCCTGGGTCGCAGAGAGGGCCTACGGCACCGGTGCCGTGGAGTCGGTGACCACCCTCGCAGCAACGATGCGGCGCGTCGTGGATGCTGCAACGGACGGGGAGAAACTCGCCCTTTTAAACGCCCACCCCGACCTCGCGACGAAGGCTGCGACCGCCGAATCGCGGGCCGAGCAGCGCAGCGCCGGCCTCGATGCTCTCACCCCAGCGGAGATGGCGCGGTTTGAATTTCTCAACGACTCTTACAAGTCTCGGTTTGGTTTTCCGTTCGTCCTCGCGGTTCGCAACGCAACGAAACGCGCCATCCTCGGCGCCTTCGAACGACGCGTCAACAGCGACCCCGACCTCGAGAAGGCCGAATGCCTCGCGCAAGTCCATAAAATCGCATGGATGCGCTTGCTGTCGACCGTCGCGCCCGCGCCTACCGGTCTTCTCACGTGCCACGTCCTCGACGCGGCCAACGGTACCCCCGCGGCCGGGATGGCCGTAACCTTGATAACCCCCGACGGAGCCACCCTCGACTTTGTCACCAATGACGACGGCCGCCTCGGTCGGGCCCTCGAGGGCGCCGACTTCGAGTGGGGCAGGTACGAGTGGCGCTTCCATGTTGGCGAGTACTTTACTGCGCGAGGCGGGGTCCTCCCGGCGACCCCCTTCCTCGATGTCGTCCCCATCGTTTTTGGGGTCGACAACCCCGAGGCTCACTACCACGTCCCCCTCCTTTGCTCCCCCTGGACTTTCTCGACATACCGCGGCAGCTGAAGAAGAAGAAGAAGAAGAAGAAGATGAAGAAGGACCTCCTACCCGCTATTATACCGTATAACTTCTTCTACTGCGCACGATGTGGGGCTTAGAGACGAATAATTCCACCACCGCCCTGCGGCGCGGAGAATCAGAGTCTCCGGGCGTTCGGACGCGTTTGTGATGTGATTGCGGAGTGCCTTGTCGAGCGAGCGAGCGAGCGAGCGAGACCCCAGCACGACGATCGCCTCGTTTTTGGAGACCGCGGACATTCATTTTCGCTGTCAACTTGGTCGTCATTCTTCTTTCTCCACCCCTCGCAAAAATACCCGAACCATAACGGCGGCTACCTGCACTCTTCCTCTAATTTACTGGTAGGGTAAAGTAAAAGTCTTTACTCTCAGGTGTTGTGTGGCGCAAGAAGGGACAACTTTAAAAAAGGGCCGGCCACAAGGTTATCGAGGGTAAAGTAAAAGTTTTAAAGTTGACGGACGTCCACTCTTTTTCTTTGGATGCGCCGACGACATTCGCAAGCCGTCGCATGTCGCCTCCTCTTCCGGCGAGTCCGCGTCGTCGTCCTCGTGGGTTTTTTATTCGGCGGGGATCACGCGTGGTCTCGTCGGCGACCTTGCCACTATTTGCCTCGGGCCCACGCCATGAACTCGAGGTTGATGCCAAAGAGGACGACCATCTCGCATTCTGCGTCGCCAAGCCGCAAGCAGCGAGTTACCCTCGGTGCCAGCCGAGATGATTTGATCGCAGAAGCTCTCGGCAGGAAGCGTGCCGATGGAGCCGCGTGAAGAGATCTGGCGAGGTTGGGGATGAAGCATTATAGTTGGCGTCTCGATTTTTTCTACTAGAAGCCCACTTTGCCACAAGGGTATAGTAGTAAAACCCTTTACTCTAGGCGCGCGAAGAGGGGTAAAGCAGGAAAAGGTAAAGTCAAGCAGATTTCGTTTTTTTTTTCGAATTTCTCTTTATTTGGAGAGAAAAAGTGCAACTCTGACTAAGAACATTCTTCTGCTGACAAGTCCGAGTGGTGACATGGGCAACATCATGAGCTACGAGAAGCCGAGCTACGAGAACCTCGTCGCCGACCTGAAGAAGCTCGTCGAAACGAAGAATTGTGGACCCATACTGATCAGGCTCAGCTGGCACGACGCGGGGGTGTACAGCACTGGAAAGTTGACCGGAGGGTGCCCGAACGCGGCGATGCGGTTCACCGACGGCGGCGAGGCGAAATTCGCCGCGAACGCGGGGCTTCCCACGGTCGCCCTGGGCCTCCTCAATCCCATCACTGACAAGTACGAAGGGTTCATCGGCCACGCCGACCTCTGGGCGCTGGCGGCGAACGTAGCTATAGAGGTTATGGGCGGGCCGAAGATACCGACGCGTTTTGGGCGCCAAGACGCCAAATCGAGCGCCGACGGCGTCGATTCCTTCGTCGGCCGGTTGCCTGATGGCGACAAGGGCGGCGATCACCTCCAGCAAATCTTTTACCCTAAGGGATTCGACGACAAAGATATCGTCGCCTTGAGCGGCGCGCACACCGTGGGGAGCAATCACCTCGACCGCTCGGGTTTCGACGGGCCCTGGACCGAGGAACCCCTCAAGTTCGACAACACATACTTTGTCGAGATGCTCAAGAAGGAATACAAGCCGGAGACGACCTCCAAGGGCGCGAGCCAATTCCGTAACTCGGACACCAACACGGTGATGCTCGCCTCGGACCTCGCCCTCCTCGAGCCGCCTTATCGCCAGTACGTCGAAAAGTACGCCGCCGATCAGGACGCCTTTTTCACGGACTACACGGCCGCCTGGGTTAAGCTTCAGGAGCTTGGCTGCTCGGGCCTCCGCGACACCCTCTAACGTATCGTCGTCGTCGTCGTCGTCGTCGTCGCGAGCAACCAATCTCCCCGCGATTGATTGATTGATTTGATTGGTTCCTGATGGACGTCGGTCCACGCTATGCTTTGATACATCCATTCCTCCTCCTGGAAAAGAAAAAAAAACCTCGTCATCCCACACACGGCGACGGTCGTATTTTTTAGAGGTAGTATATGAAGAGAGGTTATCGCCGCGCGGTGTGGTAGAGGTCGCGGGCGCGGTACATGGCGCTGTACGAGTGCGCGGTGCCGCCGCGCACATCGTCGTGGAGGGCCTTGTCCTCCACAAAGAGGAGTGGATTATCTCTGACGGTTTTGTTGAGTCGAAGGAACGGGGTGGTTATGGTCTCGGTGCGGGCCACTTGGTCGCAGACGATGGCGACGCGGCCCTTGTCGAGTCCCGGGCGCACCGCGGCGCCGATCGCCCTCGGCCCGGTAATCGCCAGCACGCGGACATCGTAGGAGCGTCGTTGGACGTTGGCGATCGCCAGTCTCAAGGTCTCGGCGAGGTCGGGGCTTCGCGGGGCTGCCATCAAGAACCCCTGCCAGAGCGGAAGCGGTTCCGCGTCGCGCCGAGTCAGGTACCGGTCGGCGCACGTCATCAACGAAGCATCGTCGTGCGAGGAGAGTGCATTGGCATAAAAAGCACCAAAGTCCGCCGTCAGTTTCATCTTGGCATCGACGTAGATCCCGCCGCACGCCCACAAGATCGCGTATCGCCAGAGGTCTGCTCGGAGCGCCCAGTTGCGGAGCGACTCGAAGGCGTCGTACGCGCCCGTCACGTTGTTGGTCTTCGCCAACTCCGCATCCAAGTGCTTCATCGACGTCCGCATCGCACCGTCGCTGAAGAAGGAGAAACCAAAGTCGGCGGGCCACGACCCGTTCGCATCCGTGAGCATTCGGAGCCGGCTGTCGACCTTTCCCGTGTAGAAGACGTGCCGCGGGATGCGCTCGCGCGACGACTCTGGGCACCGCCCAAGGGGGGGGCTCGCTCGATCATGCCGCGGCCGCACCATCACGACGACGACCACCACCACAACGAGAGCGCCGCCGCAGAGGGCTGGCCGGCGCACGAGGGTTTTCTTCGTCATAAGACTTTTCTTCTTTTTTTCACAACGCCCGAATAATCAATCAATCAATCTAGGATGAGGCTCAAGGTCGTGGTGGACGAGAGGACCTTCGACGTGCCGTGCGGGGCCGGGGGGCAGAGCATCAAATGGCTGGGCAATGTTGCGTCGCAGCGGTACGCGTTGATGAAGCCGTGCGGGCGGCTGCGAAGCCGCGAATCGGAATCGAGCGACGGTGCCATGTTGCTGCCGAAGGACGTGATATTCGAGAATTCGTCGATCGACCCCGATCGCACAATCAACGAGGTATTCGAGGACGGGGCTGAAGTTCGCGTAGAGCTGATGAAGGAGGTGACGCTCGACGAGATCGGCGCGCCCGCGCACACGGCGTGGCAGCAAAAAGCCTTCTGGTCCGACTCTAACGCGTCTCGGATCCGTCGCGAAGGTATCGAGAGCCGCGAGAAGATCAAGCAAGCCGAACAAAGAATCGCAGAGGAAATCGAGCGCCGGCGGCGCGAGGCCCGGCGGTACAAAGAGGAAGCGAGGAACGAGGTGCTTTTGGGTCATTTCGAACGCGAGGAAGACTCGGTCGTCGCGCTAGAGCTCGACTGGAAGAGCCTCGAGGCAACTCTAGAAACTCTTCGATGCGTGCCGGGGCCGACCTCCAGCGCGGCCTTCAAGGAGGATCTCAAGGCGAACTACAAGAAGTTGAATTCGATATACGCGAGATACGCGGGTATCGGGAAGATCGGCGACCCCAACGGTCTGACACTTCTCGACTTTTCCCACATCGTCCACATCCTCGGTGTGGCCTGTTTGACGGACCTGTCGGACCGCGACACGATTGTCCGGGTCTTCGACAAGGCGCGCGGCGCCGGTTATTTGGTGACGCGCGCTCAGTTCGTTGCGGCGCTCGTCTCGCTTTCTCTCCGCAAGAGAACGCGTTTCGAAGAGGAGGAGGACCCGAAAAGGCGCCCGCCCTCGAGGCGCGTCTGCGAGACCCCGATGCGGGCGCTCGAGCTTCTGATCGACGAACACCTCACGCCCCTCCTCGAAAAGCGTCGCTCAGACCCCTGCCTCAGCGTCTTCGATGCTGTCCATATCCAAGACGCGATACATCAGGCGCGACCCGTGATATATCAAATTTACGAAACATTCGCCGCCCTCCCCCGCGAACCCGACGACGACGACGACGACGACGAGAGCTTCATCATCCACAAAGACGACGGCGACGACGACGGCCAACAACAACAACAACAACACCGCGAAGATCGTGCTCATCATCATCATCATCCAGACTCCGGCGCAACGCGCTGCGTCGAGGACGTCGTCGTCGGCCGCGGCATGACCCTCAAACAACTCACCAAACTGCTCAAAGACTGCGGCCTCGTCGCCCTTTTCTACCTCGACGCGGAGGCTTCGAAGCTTCTCTCCAAGACGACAGAGAACGCGTTCTTCGACGCCCAAAACGACCCAATCCCCAAGCTCCAACTCTCCGACCTCGCCTTCGCCGAGGTCATCGAGGCCTACGCCCGCGTCGCGGCGACCATGCTGGAGTCCGACGACGTCTCCGGCAAAATTCTCCTCGCGATCGACCGCCTCTCGAACTACGCCCTCAACAATTAATTAAGTAATTAATTGCTTACTTAGAGTTCGTTCTTGTAGTTGATGGCGCCATACTCGGGGACGACACCCAGAGGGGCGCGGGGGAGATTCGAGGTCGTCGTCGTCGTCGGTCTCTGGTTGTTGAATCTGTCGTAGACGAGAACGAAGATCGAGACGCAGACGATCGAGGTGTAGATCCACGCCGCCGCAAAACATTCCTTGGCGGCCTTGGCGGGGTCGTGGATGCCGACCATGTAAACGGGCTGCCTCTTGAGGAGGATCCCGATAAAACTCAAAAAAGCGACGCCCGTCGACGCAAAAAAGACGCAGCACTTGGCACAGCCAACGCTGTTCGGCCCCGGCGGAGGCACCTTGGCCAGCATATCGCTCACGCGGTCCATTGGACGCCGCTCGATCAGCCTTTCCCCTTCCTGCTCCTCAGGCAGGAGCCTCTCGAACGCCTCCTCGTCGTCTTCCGCCGTCTTGGGTGAGGCGAGCAATCGCCTGCAACGAGGAGGAAGGAGGGTTTTGTTTTGTTTTGTATAGATTACATGGGGAAGCATCCAAACAAGCGAGACGCGGCGGCGGAGGTCGTCGTCGTCGAGCAGGAGGCGTGCCTGCAGGGCGTGGTGGTGAGCGATGGGCTCGTGGAGGTGTGCGGTCGGGCCGTGCTCGAGTACTCGCTGGATGTGCTCGAGAAAGCGGGGGCGTTGGACATACTGGTGCTGTGCAACGAGGCGAACGCCGGGGCCGTCGCGGACGCCGTTGGGTCGCGAGGACGCGTGCTGGAATTCCGAGGGTGCGGGAGCGCGGGGGACGTGCTGCGGGAGCTGGACCAGCGCGGGGTCGTGAAGTCTGACCCGTTTATCATGGTGTCGGGATCTTCGGCGTGCGCGATCGACGGGCTCGAAAAGGTCGTCGCCGCGCACGCCGAGCGCAAGAAAAAGAACCCCGAGGCGACGCTGACGGTGGTGCTGCGGGAGGGCGGGCGGCGCGCCGCCGAACGCATCCGACCGACGCTGAAAGACGACCTGGTGGTCGCGTACGAAGCGGATACGCGGCGCGTGGTCGCGTGGCACGACCCGGACTCGTGGTCGACCGCGTGCGTCGAACTCCCCCTCAAGGTTTTGGGGGGAGGCGCTGTCGAGGTGCGGCGCGACCTCGTCGACACGGGGGTCGACGTGTGCTCGCCCGAGGTGTTGTGGCGCTACTCTGAAAATTTCGACTACCAAAACAGACGGGATTTTGTCGCGAACGAGGTGGCCAACCTCGAGCTCGGCCAGCGCGCGCACGCTTACGTCCTCGAGGGACCGGGGTATGCGTACGGGGCGAGGCTCGAGGATCCGCGGGGCATCGACGCGGTGGCCCAGGACGTCTTGGGCGGCTGGGCCGGACCCCCGCCGCCGATAGGTCGGAGACCTCGCAACGCGATCGTCGTCGCGTCGTTCGTATCGCCGACGACGATCGTCGGCGACGGCTGCGAGATTTCGCGATCCGTTATTGGCGAGGACGTCGTGCTTGGGGACGGTGCGAAGCTCTCCCACGCGCACGTCGCGTCGGGGTGTCGCGTCGGGAACCGCGTCCATATCACGCGAGCTATTCTCGGCCGAGGGGTGGTCGTCGGCGACGACGCCGTCGTGCCCCGCGGCTGCGTCCTCGCCCACGGCGTCGCCCCCGGCACCATTCTGGCCGAATACACGAGGCTCCCCGGTCCCGAAGAGGAGGAGGACGACGACATCGCTAACCTCCGCGCGACGGCCCCGGGCGGCGATCCAGAACTCGAGCGCCGCAAGGCTGATCTCTGGCGCGACGATTGGGGCGACGACGACCGCGGGGAGGAGGAGGAGGAGGAGGAGGAGAACCCCCCCGCCGAGTCGTGGTCGACGGCCTCCAACCTCTTCGCCAAAACTGTCAGAGACATGGTCATCTCGGGCTACAAAGCGGGCTCTCCCGTCGACAGCATGCTCATGGAACTCAACTGCTACAAGCTGTCAGAAAACCGCACCTTCCTCGACGCCGCCCCCGCCGCGCTCGACGCTGTCTTGGCCATCGCCTTCGAGCCCCTTGCGCCTGGCGCCTCTACCATGGCTCTCGTGCGCGCCCTCAAGAACCAGATCGACCACTGGACTCCGCTCCTCGCCAAGCTCGTGGGCGACGACCCCGACGATCAGGCCCACTCCCTATCTTCCTTGGCCACCGACCTCGCGCACGTCCACGCACCTCTCGCCAACCCCGACGTCTTCCGCGCGACGCTCCAGCTCCTCTACGACGCGGACGTCCTCACCGACGAAGCGATCCTCGAATTTGCGGCCCTCAACGCCAACAACCCCCTCGTCGCCTCTCCCCAAGTCGCCTCCTTCCTTGCCTGGCTCGAAGAAGAAGACGAAGACGATGATGAAGCGTCGTCGTCGGCGTCGTAGTATGATGCGGTTGGAATGAGCCTCGCGCACTCCCTCCGTCCTTCCGTCCCTCCGTCCTTCCAGGGGGGTAACTAAAATCTCCCCCATTGCGGTGGCTTTCTGTCTTGAAATCACCGCGGGGAGGACTGTGGTGGTGGTGGTGGTGGTGGAGGTGGTGGTGGTGGTGCCATTTTTTTTCCCGCCTCCGGGATTCGGTCGACTTACCATTAGTGTTTCGTCGCAGCAGCAGCAGCGACACCAGTAGCAGCCGCCTTTAGAGCCACTTTTTTTTGACTTGCACTCTCAGTTCTCAACGGACCAGAAAACCTTCGAATACTCTCACTCGGTCGCCAGTATATATAGGCACTAAAAATGAGTCCGTTTTGTGTCCGTTTGAAGTACTTTCAACTTCCCGAAGTATCATGCATGATACAGCAGTATCTCTCTCTTATAAACAAACAAAACAGAAATGTAGTAGTTTTTGAAACGTAAATCGTACTCTTGGGGTCCCCTCCTCTCCTCTCCCCTCCCCTCCTCTCCCCTCCTCGCCCCTCGCCTCCCCTCGCCTCGTCGTTTTTGCGGCGGCCACGGCAATAATGAGGCCCGTAAGGTGGTAAGGTTCGTCTCCTTGTTCTCCTCCTTCGCCCGGCGCGAGGTGTGAGCACTGTGGTGGATCGAGATCCTCGACTCTGCAGCCAACCACCCACGAGAGGAGGACGACGACGACGATTAAAAAAAAAAAATCATCCGTCGGCGTCAAAAAAAAAGGTGTTGTAGCCTCGCCGGTGTGCGACAACGGTCATCATTCGATGTGTTCAACGGCAAGGTAAAAGTTTGGGTTGAAAGGAGTGATGGATCGAGCGCGAACGCCGCAGGAGAGGGCGTGTCTGCGGCAGGCCGTGGAACAGATCATCGGTGCGATGGGTGGCGAGCTGGACCCCGATTTGGTGCTGCGGGTGGTGCTGCACTACGACGACGCCGACGAGGCATTGACCGCGTTAATCAACGGAACTCTGCCGGCGGAATTGGAAGAGGAACGGCGGGGGTGGAAAGAGAAGAAAATGAAGACCCCGAAGAAGGTACGGCCTGGGGTGGTGATGGCACCGAAGACGCCGTCGCCCCCGTCGTTTTCGTCGTCCTCCTCGAAAAGGAAAAACAACTCGGAGGTGGCGAAGGTCGCGAGCAGCAAGTCGCGGCATAAGTTGTGGGTCGGCGGATGTTCGGACAAGCACCTCAAGGCGGAGGACATCGAGAAGGTCGTGGAGGCGTCGCTGCCCGAGTTTCCGTTTGTGGCTGTGGAGGTGCCGACCCAGAAGTGCGGGGAAGGGGAGTCGAACCCGGGGTACTTTTTCGTGACGTTCGAGTCGGCCGAGCACGCCGCGCGAATAGTGGAAGCGTCGCGCGGAAACGCGAGCATAGCCCTCCCTCGGAACGCGTCGTCGAGCAGGGGGGGTGGGAAGACGTGGGTGTTCGACTTTGCGGACCAGCGAAACGACACGACCTTGGACGCGGTGTTGGACCGGCGCGAGAGACAGGACCGGCTGCCGTCGAGCGTGCTGAGGGCTAAGCTGGTCGGCGGACCGACGTCGGGCATCGACGTGGGCGATTCGGTCGAGTGGAAACTAAAGCTCGAAAACCGAACCCCCTCGAAGCTTCGGCTGCGGGACGCGACCTTCGTGCCTCGACGCCGCGAGTTCCGCCTCTCGGAGCGGCGCGCGGTCGTCGACGAGCGCGGAGCGACGTCGTTGACGTTGTCGTTCGGGCCCGCGACCCGGTACGGTTTGTTCCGGAGCATGCTGATCCTCGAGTTCGAGGAGACCCACAAGCAGCAGCTCCGGTCGATTTCTCAAGATTTGTGCGTCGAGGTCTTACCCCCGACTCCCCTCGGAGAAGGGGGGTGTTTCGACGACGACGAGAATTCAAAGCTCAGAGGCCACGACGGCTCGGGCGTCTGGGACGGCAAGAAGCGGACGGTCGTCGCGACGGTCCCGCCCGACGTGCGGCGCGGGTTGGGGCTTCACGTTCACACCCCCGACGATGTCGCGTGGGACCCCGGTCGCTCGTTGGGGGGGTACGATATTCCCGACGACATTCAAGCGGGCATCGACGCGGCCGACAGGGCGGTCGGCTTCAACGCGTGGAACATCCGAAACGACGACGCCTTCAAGCAGCGGCTCCATGCCCTCTTGTGGGCCGAGGAGGCCTCGCTCGTGAAGGACTTTCGAAAGTACGACATTGCCAACGCCGCGTTTAAGCCCGAGTTCGATCCGCGACGGAGGGTCGCGCTCCACCGCCTCGAGGTCCCCGGCCTGGCCGAGAGGCGCCCGAGTCTCTTGAAGGGCGACATGTGCTACGTCTGGGAGCCGGACACCGAGGACATCGAGTACGAAGGTTGGATTGCGGACGTCGAGCAGACCTCGATCCTGCTTGCCTTCGCGGCCGCCTTCTCTGCCCACTACGCTCGACGCCGAGCGTCCGAGTCCGAGTCGGAAGGAGACGCGGCCGGCTTCCACGTGCGCTTTACCTTCCCCCGCATCGAGCAGCGACGCCTCCACATGGCCGTCGACGCCGTCTCCTTCGATCTCTTGTGGCCGACGCAAACCTACCCCCTCCGCATCGCGCCGTCGTCGGACGACGACTTGGAGTGGTACGACGACAAGATACCGCTGTGCGAGGCGCAGCGCGACACCGTCTTGGAGATCGTCGCCCTCTCCAAGGCGCCCGACCTGCTAGAAGAGGAGGAGGAGGAGGAGGAGGAGGAGGGGGGGGGTTCTGTGGTAAAGCGACGACGACGACGACGTCGGATCCGACCCCCGCCCTTCGTTCTCGCGGGCGCCTTCGGGACGGGAAAAACGCGCACCATGGTCGAGGCCGCGTGGCAAGTCCTCAAAACGGATCCCGCCGCCAGGGTCTTGGTGTGCTCCGAAACTAACTCGGCCGCCGACCTCGTCGTCGACAAGCTTTCGGAAGTCCTCGACCCATCCGCGATGTTGCGCCTCGTTCAAGCCCACAGAAACCCCTCGAGCGTACCTCCGGGCGTCAAACCGTACGCGCTCTACGACGACCGCCACGGCATCTACAAGACGCCCTCCCTTGCCGCCGTCGCGCGCTACCGCGTCGTCGTATCCACCATGGCAAACTCGGCCGTCTTGTACGGAATCGGCGTCCCCGACGATCATTTTACGCACGTATTCCTCGAAGAAGCGGCGAACGCGCTCATGCCGGCGGCGATGCTCCCTTTGACCCTCGCGAGCGCCAGAACGGTCCTGGTCTTGGTCGGCGACGAGAAGCAGGTCGTCCCGCGCGTCAGGTCTCCGTCGGCACGCTTCCACGGCCTCGAAAAGTCGCTTCTCGCGTGGTACGCCGAACGCCGCGACGACGCGCACGCAGAATTGACAAACCGAGCCCCCGTGCTCAAGGTCGAATTGGTCGAAAATTTTAGGAGTCACCCGGTCCTCCTCGCCCTCCCCTCCAAGCTCTTTTATGCCGACAGGCTGGTCCCGCGGGTCGACCCCGCGACCCACGACGCGGGACTTCTCCACAACTGGCGCCGCCTCCCCAAACCGGGCGTCCCCCTTTTGGTCGTCGGCGTCGAAGGCCGCGAAGAGCAAGTCCCCAACTCCCCCAGCTTCATGAACACCTACGAGGCCCTCGAGTGCGTCCGCCTCATCGCCGAACTCCTCCGCGACAACCCCCGAACCCTCCGCCAGGACGACATCGCCGTCATCACGGCCTTTCAGCTCCAAACCTACCACGTCCGCTCTCTCCTCAGACGCAACATGCTCTCGAGGGTCAACGTCGGCGGCGTCCAGGTCCTCCAGGGTCAGGAAAAGAAGGCGGTCTTCGTCTCGACCGTGCGCGCGCGCCGCCAGTGGCAGGCCTACGACCGCCGCCACAAACTCGGCTTTCTCTTCGACGACAAGAAGCTCAACACTGCCCTCACCCGCGCCGTCTCTTTGCTCGTCCTCGTCGGCGATCCCTACGTCTTGCTCGAGGAAAGACACTGGCGCGACTGTCTCGAGTACGCCGATGCCCTCGGCTGCTACGAAGGCATCCCCCTCAAGGACGACGACTACTACCGAGAGCGCGCCGACCGCGAGAATTCGGAGGCGCGCGACGCCCGCGTCGACGACGACGGTTTCCTCACACGCTTTGCCAACGCCGAAGCCGACCACCAAGAAGAATACCTCCCGCCTCCGACGACCACTACTACTACGTCCAAGAAGGACGAACACCACCCCGCGCCGCCCCGCGCCGACGACGACGGCGCGACCGCCGCCCTCCCCCCCCAACTGCCTCCGACGATCCCCGAGGACGAGGTGGAAACGCCCCCTCCGAGGGACCAAGACCCGCCGACAGCGACGACTAAACCCGTCGTCGTGCAACAACAACAAGTACAACAACAACAACAACAGCAAAAAGATTCGCCCCCGCCGACACCCCCGCCGAGAAGACGCACGCGTCCCGAAAACAACAACAACAACAACAAGAGGCCTCCGCCGCCGCTACCGCAACCGACGCCGCCGCCGCCGCTGCCGCGACCGGTGCCGGTGCCGCAACAGCAACAACAACAGCCGCCGCCGCCGCCGCCGCCGCCAAGATTTCCGCTCTTCCCTCCCCAACTCGTCGAGCCCCCCTTCCAGCTCCACCACGCGGCGCAGCCCTTCATCCCTCAGGGCCTCGTCCCCCTCCGCAACCTCTTCTTCGAGGCCAAGGCCTACGCGACGCCGCCCGTCGCGGCGCCCGCCTTCCGCTCCTTCACCATCAACGACGCCTATCAGAGGCACCTCCTCGCCCACGTCTGCACCTTTGGCTGGCGCGCCTCCGTCTACGTCCACCCCCCGCCCTTTCCCGACAATTGGCGCGGCGTCACCGTCAGCCTCGAGCGCGACAACGACACCTTTCCCGTCATCGACCCCGCCATTGGCCGCGGCGCCGTCGGCGAGAAGGCCAACCTCGTGGTGCGGGGGCCGATCGAGTTTTTTGGCGAACCTCGGAGCACCATGCTCAGCCAGGACCTCTTGGAGCTCCGCTTCCCCCTGCCTCCCTTGCCCCGGTTTTGATTTCGCGATACTTTGCCGCTACGTACATGGACATGGGGTAAGAAAAAAAAGAAAGAAAGAAAGAAAGAAAGCGCGCTCAGCTCCGAAAAGACTCCGCAGCCGCCCCCTTCACTGGATGAATGGATGGATGGATGGATGGATGGATGGATCCAGGCGACTCGATCGGTCTGACTTCCTTTATTATTAAGGGTGGAACGGAGTTTGGTTGTTTGGCCGGTCACCCGGGGACAAAGGGGCGAGAGAGGCACAGAGGTTGGCGGAACGTTGTTAGTGTCGAATCGCGGGTGGTCCTGTCGCTCCCACAGTATTGTTTTTTGCGACCGACGACCGGTCGACATCCATGGTCGCCCGGGGTCTAATTAATTAAATTCTACGTGTATACCGCTACGAAAGAAGAGCTGGACCAAGTTCTTTCTTCGACGGAGCAATATTCCGAGACGTCGCCCGGGGCATTTCGTACCCCCATCATCCATTGCAGCAGTAGTAGAACCCTATCGAATCGAAGATGATTCCGGAAATCTTACTCCTAGCATAATATATGTAGTCGTTGGTTGCCTATTTTCATCATCAAAAACCCTAATATAATACACGCAAGAGTTATGGCCAACGAGAAGGCTCAACGCGGAGCCCCAACGAGGATGCGACGGCGACCAACCGCGCTCAACACGGAGCGTCGGTTCGGCGAGGGCCTCACGACGGTCGGCCTAGAGAACGCGGAACAACATTTTGCCGCCCACAGAGATCAACGAGTCCGTAAAGGCGACATCTTCATGCGGCGTTGCCTCGTTGCCTTCATGCTCGCCCTCATCGGCGTCATGAAGACGCGGCAGTATTCGGTGGAGTACTACGTGTGCTGGGTTGCAACCTACATCTCCGTTTTCCTCATCATGCCCTCGGTGCTACCCACCGACAACACCAAGATCAGAGTGATGATCTTCGTCACGATGTGGAACATGTGTTGCGGCGGCGCTCTCGCGTTGCGCTTCTTTTTGCGCAAGTGGACTTCTCTGGATTCCTGCGACCTCGTGCGATGGATGTGCCATTTCAACATGGCATTTTGGGCCGCACACGCGTCGCTCGCATTGTTTATGGGCGGCAAAGCCGGCTACGTCTTGTTGAGATTCGCACCCGCGCAGGCGCTCCACAGTTTCTGGCACACGGCGGGGTACTACTTTGTTTTGGTGAGCATCGTCACTGGCGTCGATTTGGCGGTCGCGACCAAATCCGGCAAGTATAATCTCCCGCAGTACCAAGTAGCCTTCTACGGAAACGCGATACTCACGCTCGTCCAGTTCGCCATCGGTCGCCTCTGCCACTCCCCGGCCTTCAAATACCGGATGTGGCGCTTCGCCGCATCGGTCGCCTCGATCCGCCTGCGCAACCCCCAGCGCAACCACTCCTACCGACTCCTCTGCTGGCTCGTCCCGTCCGTCAGCCTCATCTTCGTCCTCGCCTTCTTCAACACTCGCGACTTCTGGCTACACAAGGTCGCACGGAGATAGTTCCTACTTTCCCTATGAAGAGGGATAAAGCATCAATAGTGTTGCCTCGGACTCCTGGCTTTTATGTTGAAATCAACTTCCAGGCGCGCAGACGGGATCCATCCTGATCGCAGAGGAAGAAAACAAAGCCCGCAGAGCACGGCGAAGAAGCCCGTAACTCATGCAATAAAAGTGAACGAACTATCGTGGCATGTTCGAATCTCTCACTCATAGAGTGAGTGGTTGGATATGAAACGTCGTGCCTCGCTTTTCCTGGGCCCGTCCCATGCCGCCGTCAGTTGGCGTACCGTGTGATTCGAAGTTTTCCGTCACCGTCTGAAGTACTACGCACAACCGAGTTCGTGGCCTTGGGTAGACCAAGCCCGTCGTGATGACGATTGAATCAAACTCCGCCGGAGGGATGTCTGACTAGCTTCGATAGTGCCCTTCAATGCCATTGGCTTTTCGCGTCGAGAATTCGGCAGCCTATGATACGTTGCGGACTGGTGTAGAAAAAGGCATTCATTCTCCTCGGTTCGACTAACATCGACGCGAAAGAAGCCGGCAGGCTTCGATTTGACAGAACAAGGACGCCTCCATAGCACGTGCACAATGCTTACCAACGGAGAAGTTGGGTATGTGCGATGCTAGCTGGTTGCTGAAGATCTTAAAGACAATATCCCATCATGGCTCGACCTTCTTGACAACGAAGAGCAGAACCTCGCCCGCAGGCAAAGCGCGTCAACGTTATTCGAGCTCGACGCTTGGGGCGTTGACGTTGCATCACAAGCAATAATATCGTGGGCATTTGCCTCGGACCCGAGTGGTCACAGTCCGCGGGGTCCATGGCGCGCGGGGTTCCATGCCGTCGAAAGGGTGGCAGCAGCGCACCCGCGGCAAGCCCAGATTTATCCGTGTCTCTCGATCTCGGCGGAAATAGCGCAAGAGATTTCGCACCGAACGGAAGCGCCACGACGCTCGAGAGATTGACCTGACCGATCCCGCCGACGAAAGCGTGCGAGAATGAATAGAGTATTGCCTGCATGGTTTGCTTAATGTGGCGGCCACAACCTACACACGACGACTAGCATACCAGGCGCCGTCACTAAAGAAAGTAAACCACCGGTCTCATTGGAGATCCGATCTAGATGCACTTCGAAAATCGCCTGTTTCTTCTCCACCATAATGTTGTCTGTCTAAGAGCCAGTTCTTTCGGCTTTGGGCTGGCCCATGCGTAGCATGCATTGACGCACGGTGCTCCGCTTGCCATTTGAGTGGCAGGCGACTACCGATCCGTCTATCCGCAATGCTGATTACTGTTACGTTCGGCAGAAACGCGTACTCGTGTTTTTTTGAAAATCGGCGACGCCAAACGCCGCCTAGACTTGGAATCGTCAAATTCAGCGACAGCGTCTAATCATCGTCGAGGGATTGGACGCTCCGACGTTCCACCAACTGCGGGGTCTGATGCCGTCGAATAGTTCAACGAAAGCGCAAGTCCGATTCGGTGACGGTCGAGTGCCAATGCACGAGCTTTTTACAATGCAAGCCAAAACGTTCACTTATTCCCAAATCTCTAACCCCACAAAGTTTCGTGCTGCGCTCGGTGCCTCCCACACTCGAAGTCGCCCGACCAGGTCGTTGTGCTCCCTTCCTGCGAAAGACATTAACGGCCGACCAGCCAGGAAGAACGGAGCGCCGAAAATTGTTGCGGGTACGACTAGCTCCCGCTCGTCCCGGTCCTTCGAAAGGTGCTCCACCTCTTCGTTCTCTGTTTGTCTTTAAATGTCTTCGTTCTCTGTTCCTTGAGCTTTATGATGCTTTGCCCTTTAGGGAGTGTATTTAATGACGCATGAATTGGTGTTGCGGCCATTTGGTCTGCGCGCTCGACGACTCTGCTGCGGGAGAGAGGACGGCTACCCGAGGAGCTCGCGGTAGACAACATTGCGCCTGCAGATAGATGCCGGGGTGGCGTTGTCGGTATTGCGCAACGTGGGGTAGGGTGGAGTCGTCGACCCAGAAGACGATGTCCTCACCGACTCGGCTGAAAGCCACGCGCGAAGCTGGCGGCGGCTGAAGATGGGCAAGAGGACGCCGACCTTCTTGGGGAGCGTCCGGCCCTGGCTCTTGTTGGTCGTCATGGCGAAGGCAGGCCGCAAGGGAAACTGGCGCCGGCGTAGCTCGGTGGGAAGCTCGCCGAGGCTGCCTGACGCGCGGGACCGTGATGGATTTTTATCACCGTAGGTGCGTTGGAGGAGCCTCGGCGAGACGATATGATAAATGATATATCGGGTGCCGTTGCAGTGGCCGACGGGTTGAGATTGCGAAGAAAAGTTGCGCTCAAAAGTCGGCGTGCTGAGAGAGTTGACGAGAAACTCGACTGAAAAGAGCGAGGTGAGGATTGGCCGCCGCAAGCAAGGACCGCTCGTTTAATAATGAACCGTTGATGCGGCCAAGGGGTCTGTCGCTTTGCACGCGATTGATCCCGCAGCCATCGCGGGAAATTAGCAACCTCTCCGTTCGCACCGGCGCACTGGGCCATCGCAAGTTTAATAATAATAATAATACTTCATAGACCACATTCGCCAGGACAACAGTGCTATCTCTTAAGAAATTCCTTTCGAGCATGCAGGTTACGGACGAAGGTCTACGTGTCCAGGGCGATAGCGGTGCCCACCACACCTACATCGGATCGGTGCGTCATCCTGCGGCGGCTTTGCTTTGCTTTGCTTTGCTTTGCCTTGCCTTGCCTTGCCTTGCCGAGGAGATCTACCTACCTTCTACCCTCGAGTCTGATCATCTGCGTCGTAGCAATCTCGACTCAACGCGACTGCAATGTGTCAAGCGTCCGTATTTGACATCCCAACGGACACAAAAGTTCTTGGGCTCGATCATTTGTGCCAAAACTTGATCGACGCCCAAAGTCGCTCGAACTAAAGTCAATCTATCGATACATGGCGAACGAGAAGGTTCAACGCGGAGCCCCAATGAGGATGCGACGGCGACCAACCGCGCTCAACACGGAGCGTCGGTTCGGCGAGGGCCTCACGACTGTCGGCCTAGAGAACGCGGAGCAACATTTTGCCGCCCACAGAGACCAACGAGTCCGTAAAGGCGACATCTTCATACGACGTTGCCTCGTTGCCTTCATGTTCGCCCTCACCGGCGTCATGAAGACGCGACAGTACTCTATCGAATACTACGCGTCTTGGATAGCCACCTACATCTCCGTTTTCCTCATCATGCCCTCGGTCCTACCCACCGACAACACCAAGATCAGAGTGATGATTCTCGTCACCGCGTGGAACATGTGCTGCGGCGGCGCTCTCGCGTTGCGTTTTTTTTTGCGCAAATGGATGTCTTTGGATTCGTGCGACCTCGTGCGATGGATGTGTCACTTCAACATGGCGTTTTGGGCGGCGCACGCCGCGCTCGCGACGAGCATGGGGGGCAAAGCGGGCTACGTCGTTTTGAGATTCACCCCCGCGCAGGCGCTCCACAGTTTCTGGCACACAGCGGGGTACTACTTCGTTCTGGTGAGCATCGTCACCGGCGTCGACTTGGCCGTCATGACCAAAGCCGGAAAGTACGACCTCCCGCAGTACGGAGTTGCTTTTTACGGCAACGCGCTCCTCGTGCTCGTCCAGTTCGCTATCGGTCGTCTCTGCCATACCCCGGCCTTTAAGTACCGGATGTGGCGCTACGCCGCCTCGGTTGCGTCAATCCGCCTGCGCAACCACCGGCGCTGCCCCTCCTACCGACTCCTCTGCTGGCTCGTCCCCTCCGTCACCCTCATCTTCGTCCTCGCAATCATCAACACGCGCAAAGGCGACTCCTCTTCTTTTGCCAGAACCTGGCTCAGAAACAAAGTGAGCCAATCCATGCCTTTCTTCCAGCCTCGCGTCGCGATCCAAGGGGTTTGAACTGAGATGAGATCGAGATGAGATCAGATCAGATCTCCCCGATTCGTGGACCTCCTACGCATACTTAAATATAATGCCCGCGGAAGGGGACGTCCACCATCGTCGTGTACACACCACTTGTAATGAAATGGAACTAAGTCCAAGTCGTGACCATCGGTCCGCTATGCGAGCAAGGAGCCCGTCGTCGACGTCTTCTGTAGGGAGGATGCGTCCCACTTCTCACCGTCTTTTTCCTCTTCTTCTTCTTCTTCTTCGAAATTGAGCTCCGTACGATCCTCGTCCCGAGACGACTGGTCGTGGAATGCGTTGCAAGTCTCGCTTTCAAGCTTGGGACCGTTGTTTGTGCGCGGAGTAAGCTTGGTTAGCTGCTTGACGCGCAAGACCGCGCCTGAACGCTTGTCGAGCCATTCGATGCGGTCCATGTAGAGCTGGTAGACGCCATCGGCGTGCGACACGCCCTTGATGACGACGACCCGCCCGTCCGCAAAGACCGCGTCTCGCTTGCAGCCCACGAGCTTGAAGGACTGGCCAGCCTGCCAATCGGCCTTCTTCCTGGCCTTACCCGCCGCCGTCGACGTCACGCCCGAGATACCTCCCACAACTGCGAATGTCACCGGCGCCATACCACCCGAAATCACCGTCGCGCCCACAATGAACGACAGCCGCAGCGCGACGCCAGCCCCCGTCGGTAGCCTGCCCTTATCGAACACATTCACCGATAACGTAAACCAAACACGACCGCTCGACAGTTTCACGGTCTCGCCCACGCCGATCGGTTTGTCGTTCCAGTGAAGTGGGGACAGCTGCGACAGCACCGCCATGATCGCCACATCGCTCTCGTTTTTTATACGGATCCCACCACCCATTCTTTCCGCCGGTGACGTAGCTGGCCTTCCCAAAATGAGAAGGGTTCTGGGAACGAAGGAACGAAGGAACGAACGAACGCCAAGAGGGACGTCTGGGAACGAAGAGGGACCTCAACGGCCTGTAAATCGCAACGAACCATAAATTTTCGAGGCAGCCACAACAGACGCGGAATTTTGGCGCCTTCGCGAGTTCATCTCAACAACATGGCACAATTCTTTTCAACGGCTGGGGTCGAGAAACGGTCTGACGATCATCGTCTAAGCAGCACCTCTTCTGGTCTGAGAGAGTTCACAACGCGCAAGGGCTTGTGAGACACAGCCTGGTCATTTGCAAACGCAGCCGCTAAAGCCCCTCAGCTCTTCGACGACGAAGTCGCTGACTTGAGGAGGCTATGACCAACATCGTGGGAACAACGCACAAACAAATCTCGTCAATTTGCGTCGACTGGAGGGGCCAATCGTTTCGTCTAGTCTAGGCGTCTGAGAGCACGTCAACTCAGAGGAGAAGGTCAACCAAGGCTGCAGTCCGCGCATCAAAACACTGACCTCAGATCATCATCACGGCTCTAGCGCGACGTCGCGATCGACCTCGATCGAATTGGGTGACTGCGCAAGCCCTCAACCACGTGACATCGCTGGTCGAAGCAGCACGGGGTCAACACGTCTTCAAGGGACGAGCACGGTGAACGCACCCGCACGCTGCAAGTCGAGGCTCTTGCGACGGCTCGGTTGTGTCATCCACGCTGCCTACTTCGTCTTCGTCTTCGAGTGGCCGCTCCCTTTGATGACGCCATATTTCGACAAATGCAAAGATCGACAACGCAGATGTTATTGCTCGTCAAACAACCGTGACTTGAGGACCTTGATGTCAATGTGTCTTGGTTGCGTCGAACGGCGGGGCGCTGTGGAGAGGTTTGCGTCAACCCCGCACCAAACAACAAGCGTAGATGGGTCCCAAGTTGACCGGGAGCTGCAGCTGGCGATGATGGAGCTTGCTGGAAGATCTGATCTGATCTGATCTAAGGGCCGCTGAAGTTGCCAAGGAAGATATCGAGGAAGACGAGCGCGGCGCTCTGGTTCTTCGAAAGAGAGCAGGCTCCATGCTTAACGACAGACATTTCGAACGTGTGGCGCGTCGCGCCAATCATGATGGCAATCATCTATTGAGTACACGTTGCCGCAGTCCGGGGTCGCATAGATCTATAATACTGTGTATGTACCGACCGTTGTGCAAACTCCTTTACTTATTATTACTTGCGAGGCTCGCCCGCTTATAAGAAGTGATAATAAATAATTCTAGGACGCCTCAAGGCTGGTCGCCCTTGGTGCATGGACATTGCGGCGAGCTGGGACGAACTGGACGAATGCGTCTCCAGCTGCATCGCGGCACCTGTCAAGTATAAAAGCTGGTTTATAGCGGTGGTGGTGGTGGTGGATATCGACTTCCCTGCGGTGGTGGTGGTGGTGGTCATGCCACTCATCCCCCAGAATCGCAAGGACGCAGTCGGCGATGCCTTCGGCGAGCGCGACGTCGATCGTGCTTCTACGCGACAAAGTCGTTTGGTTAAGAGCGAAGGATACGTAAGAAGCTCGAGAGTTGTGGACCCGGAAGAACCAAAGTGCGTTCGCGCGCTTCGGCGTGCCGGAGTGGATGTCGACGAGGACGCCGCCGTCGCGCAACCAGTACGCGTGCGCGAGCCCGGCGCCGTGCATCCTAAAGGCGCCGACGATTCTCGTCGAAGTCAAACAGCATACTCACCCTAGGACTACGTCGACGTTGGCTACCTTGCTAATGGCCTCTTTCGTAGAATTTATGCGGTGCCAGTCGCAGCATCTTACCCATCCTGTCCCGCGGCGCGCGAACGCCGCTTCGAGATAACGATCAGTCAAGAGCGTTCGGTGGCTGCTACGAGGACCAGTATCGTCGCGCACGATGTGCGTAACGCGGCGGCGTCGTCCGGGAGCGGGCTGGACCCCGAAGGCCTTGAATCCGTGCTGCCTGTAGAGTTGCACTAGAGCTTCCGAGGCAATCGTGACGGAGGGGGGGTCGGGAACCACGACGAGGCGCGAGAGAATCTGTAGCTCCCGCGGTACGCATTCCTGGCTCAACGAAACGCCTCCGGGAAAGAGTGACTCGATCAGCGGCCGCCATCTTTCGACGAATTGCGGCAGCTCGCAGGTCGGTCTGCCGTCATAAAAAACCAGAGCGGCATCCTCGCGGGGACCCGCGCGGCTCGCGGCCCCCACGATCGAATTTAGGCACCGCGCGAACAGGTGCCAAAGGCCCCAGCGCCCAGCACAGTCTGGGGTAAACGGCCAGGAAATCGCCCAGCGCTGCGTGTTGACGCGGTGGTGCGCGCTTTTAACGAACACGAGCCTTTGAGTCCTATTGTTGTCTTCCCACTCGCTTGCAATCGACGCCTCAACGACTCCAAGGATCGCCGAGGTGCTGTGCGGCTGCCAGTGTACCTTGTCGAACACGATTGCCGATGACACGGGGCCGAGCGCAACGCTCACGACGACCACAAACAGGCGCCGGGGCTCTCCGAACATAAATCCCTTACCCTCTAAACGCGTGGCTAGCGAGGCGGACGCCAATCGTGTGGCAGAGAACAGAACGCGTCGCCCACACACACCCACCCCCCTCTTAGCAGTCGACATTTAAAGACAAACAGATACTCGCCACTCCTCTACATCGCGAGCGCGTGCGGGCACGTGGCTGTCGCAAACGCGTTGTATGTCGTCGACGAGGCGATGGCCGACCGTTGCTCACGAACAGCCAAGTTGACGTCGCGCGGCTCCTGATTGCGCACGACGTCAACTTGGCCTGAGGTGTGCGGGCTCGTGCACAGGGCCAGCCTGAACGGCCTCGAACATGGCGTGAACCGGTTGACGGCTGGTCGTTTTTTTCACCTCTCGAGCGTCGACAGTCGAGATCGCACGGCGCGAACTGGATATTTGACAGGCCTTTGCCGCTACTGATCGCCGCAGCCCAAGTTGGTCGACGTCGCTCTTCTCTATCGTGCCCGGCGCGAGGGTCGACCAAGCGATTTACGACGGGTGGACTACGCTGGTGGCCGCGTGCGAGGGCAGCCATTTCAACACCGTGCGCCTCCTGCTCGCGCGCCGTCGATCACACCAGGAACGATCGTGCTTCGCGTCGCGTTTTTGCCAGGTTATGTCGCGGCTCTCAATGCCCCGAATCGCGTTTGTGTTGTTTCACGGCCTGCGAGCTGACCACGCCGCCGCCGCGGCATTCTCTACAACGCGATGGCCGCCGTTTCCTTTGTACGTCGCTTTGCTCTAGGCTTTTTTTGCTGATCGTCGGGTATGTCGGCGTCTTCTTCTTGTCCGACGATGACGACGATCTCGCCGTATTATTTTGCGAATGGGACGACAAGGAAACTGCGCAGTGCTGACGTACGAACGAACTTCGCGATGGTATGGTACGAGATCGACGACCGAGGTCGTTGATAACAGCACATCGGTGGTTGATCAACCTTTTGATCTATTAATAATTCGACGCTTCTTGGCGTGATGAATGCCCCAATCATATTTCTTTCGTGTCTATTCGAATGGAGAATTACTACTGACGAAACGATCGAAACAAGATCGGACGCCCTTTTTTGGAGGAGCATTTATTTACATCCGGATTCTTCACTTGTCTGGCTGCTTGCTGCTGCTGCATATACACTGGTTTGTCCCTAGGCGACGACCGACCCGGGGAAGAGATTCCTGGCGTCTCGCCCAGACATTTATATGCGGGGCGGCCAGAGTGAGTGCGATATCCACCTGACTGTAGCAAAGAAGATAACATATTGATGCGGGCCGGCCTCTCCTGAGATTCGCCTCGAGGAAGATCGCCGCGTGCGGGGTTCAACGTCGAGAGTACGTACCCCAAGAAAAATCATGAAATGCTGGTGCTCGCTCGGAGCGCTGTCAAGTCTCAACACTCCCCGTTTCCAGAGTGGTGTTGCAGCTTCGAGTGCGCCACGTGGATCTCACTTGCAATAATACACCATGCTGCGCGCGCGATGGTCTGCTGAAGAAGAAGAAGAAGAAGAAGTATGCGACTGTCTCCATGACTGATGAAAACCTCGATAAGCCGCCCATATTTTTTCGCCGAGAAAATTTCGAGCCCGCCGTGTACCACTCACAATCAACGAATTTCGGAGAGCCAGGATTAGTGATGGGTCGGAAGAAAGGCACAAAAAGAAGAAGCAAGAGGCTGGGTGTACATCTGCGGGTGAGGCAAAAACAGTGAGGAATTTGAGCAAGAAAGGAAAGTAGATGATGTTGGGTTTTGGTTCTTCCGAGGCAATGCCGCCAAGCACTAATAATATGGCAACAACAACGCCCCCGGGCTCAACAGAGCCAGATTGGAGTACCGGAGGAGGGGAAGAGGAAGAAAATATACATGCTGTCGTGGCTTCTTTTTTTTAAGGAGGGGCATCCATCCATCCATCCATCCATCCATCCTCCTCAGGCTGACACGACCGCTGTTCTCAGCGCCTCGGCTGTCGTCTACTATTGGAGATCGTGCAATAATAATAATAATAATAATAAACACAAGCCTGGCTACGAGACAGGTGGCGTGCTCGGCCCGTAACGAAAGAAATATGATGTGCCACACGGGGAGGAGAATTATTCGAAGACGAAGGATAGATGTGGCGCACTTGGTCGAGAAGAAGGAACCTGCGCGGCTCCTATTAATCAACTCCTCCCATTTTGAACAGCGAAAAGATCTCAAGATCTCAGCTCCGCGCGGTTAGCGCGGGTCCAGCAGGAATGGTAGCTGGGAGTGAGGCGTCCGACGGAAAACCTAGTTTTTCCGGCTGCCTGGTGGCCAAGATGTCGACAAAGCGTTCTTGGCGGTCAACGCGGCCGTCGTCGACGTCGAGGACGAATTTGTCGACGTCGAAGATGGGCTCGAGGTCGATGGACGGCCAGGCCAGGGAGGCGTCGGGGTAGGTGAAGGGGAGGAGGTAGAGTCTAAAGCCAAACGACCTGACATAATGGAGCGTCGCAGCCGCCGTCTCGAGTCCTTGGACGCGGGGGTTGAGCTCGAAGAGAACGTTGTCGACGCGCTCGGCCTCGAACAAGCTGTACATGGAGAGCAGGGCGCGGAACTCGTGGCCTTCAACATCGACCTTGGCGATGGCAACCGTCTTGCCATGTGCGAACTTGTCGACGGAGGTGTCGACTCGAACCGTTCGCATCTCGTGGCAGCCGTCGGAGGCACCCGGCTCGCACGGCACGACGGCGAGGCCAACACCGCCTATGTTCGAGGAATGGCCCAACCGCGGCGGCCTGTAGCCGACCTTCATCCACGGAATCTCGTGCACGGGGAACGCGACCAAGTTGAAGTGGCGTTCCTTCTCCTCTCCCGCGGAGGCGACGGTCGAGCGTCGGGCGAGACAAAGGCTCGTTCTGATTGCCTTGTGCATGAGCGGTTGCATTTCAAAGGCAACGACGTGGCAGTTGGCTTGCCACGCGAGCAAGCCGAAGAATCCCAGGTTGGCGCCGACGTCGAGCACGACGTCGTCTCGCTCGCAAGGACGCGATCGCATCACGACGTGACTCATGGCCGCCAGAACGTGAACGTCCCAAGTGCCTTTCTCGACGAGCCATTTGGAAACGACTCCGTCGAGGCTTGGCGAAAGCACTGCCATTTCCAACGGAGGGACGGTGTTGGTCTTTACCTTTCGAAAGACATTGCGATGATGGCTCAAAGTCGAGTCGCCAGCAAACAGCTTCTTATGCATGTAGACGGCTGCGCACTGACTAGGAATTCTCGACTCTTCGTCTTCGTATCGTTCGCCCACAACTTGCGCTGCGAGCACCAAAAACAACACCATAAGCTAGTGCATCCAGATCTTCTTCTTCTTCTTCTTCTTCTTGGTGTGCGTGATAAAATTCGTCCGCTTTGAGCATATTCTAGAAACTTTCCTAAAAGATATGAGGACCTTGCGTGCGCAGACATCGGCATCAACGACGCGTTCTTCTTCGTCAAAGTAGAGTCTCGCGAGACTTATCACAAAGGACGTCCCCATGATATCAGCAATGACATTGTGGGGACCCTTTGCGATCGCGCTCCAATATTTACGCGTTGCTGGAATCGAGCTAGCTGTGGGCGAATCCTACGACGTGTCTTGCGGCGTTCGCGTTGCTGAGACCACCTACGTAAACGCGATCGCGGACCAGCGCGAGGTCGTGATACGAAAGTTGGACATCCTGCGCGACTCTGACCTGCCCGAATTCGTCTTCAATCACCTCCCGAAAGCAAGCGGAGCCAGCTTCGCTCGCTACCTGATGGAACGCGCCGCCGAGATCTGTCACGCGCCCGTCTGTTGGCACCCGTTCGACACGCCCAACGGCGCCGTCGCCGAGGTCAAGGCGTCGAGATGCAGTGCGATATTTGGCCACCTCAACTACGGCATTGCCGGACCCTCTCGGATATACGTGACGGTCCTTCGCGAGCCCCTCGATCGCCACATCTCGCTCTACTACTTTGTGCGACGAACTAAGAAGCACTTTATGAATGCGATAACGACGAAACTCAGCCTCAAGGAGTTCGTCACTGTGCCTGGCTTCCTACACATTGGATACCAATATTTCAATCAGCAGACCAACATGATCTGCGGCGGCTGCATTCGTAGCAACAACGCCTCCGTCTTGCTCGACGACTGGCCCGTGCTGCGAGCGCAGGCCAATATTGATAAGTACTTCCTTGCCGCGGGCGTCCTAGAAGACCCGCAGCAAACTTGGACGGCACTCAACAGGGCGCTGCCCGTCTGGTTCCCGAGCGATAAGAGGTTGCCCCACCTCAACGCGATGCCTAACAACGCTAGTGAACGCCCTCCGGGCCGCGAATCTCTAAGTGACAGTGCCCTCCGCACTTTTGCATCACTTACTTCCCACGATCACCTCCTTTACACGTGGGCACGCCAGCGCCTCCTCGCCAAGTTCTTCCTCCCTCACCTCCCCCTCGCGAATTCGGATGACGCCCCGTAGCGGCCGCTGCACTGCAGTGCTTCTGAACAAAACAGAACAGAACGGAACATCCCCGGGGGGGGGGGGGGGGGATTGTCGCCGCCGACGCGTGTTGTTTGTTGTTTCTCGTCGCGCCAGTGTCGATTCTTTTGTTCGCTGCCCGTGTTGTTTAGATCCACCATAGTCTGAGTTGGATAACTCTTTTTTGGTGTGTGCCTCGCCAAAAGATTAACAATGGCCGAATTTTCTTCTGATGTCTGGTTGGTGGCGTCACTGCCGAACGGACGCTTAAAGTAGTAGTTAAATCTGGTGATGCCACAGAACCTGAGCGACGCGCTCTTCAAGATGTATTTGTTTCTCGCCGTGTGCGCGATCCGGTTTCGCACTGATGTGGGACATCTTCTTTCTTCGACAAAAGTGAATGATATGGGCACAGATTAGTCTTGTGAACAGCTCAATTAAAAAAAAAAACGAGAGCACGGGTCGCGGATATGATTTAAGTCAGCACAGAAAAAGCGAACCAAATTGAGTTCGGGCTTCGTTTCTCAGGCGCTGACTTTTCCTTATGTCGCTAAGTCGCCCAGGTGCTTCGTGGTTTTGGTGTGAAATGGAACTTCGTCTATGCGTCTCTGAGCGTATGTTGAACGTTTCTTCTTGGCAAAAGCCTGCGAGGAATGCGAAATTCATCGGCACTTCAGTGCGACGCGGAACTGCTGAAAAAAGTGTGCGTTGTGTTTCGTGAATTCACATTCTGGTGGTGCGCATCGCGGGTCTGCTCGTCACTAAGACCGCACAGGTCCTTTCATCCAGAGTGCGAGCAGCCGCTAAGAAATTGCGAGTCGAGGCGCGCGGATTCATCTGGACGACACTCAAAGTGAGAAACTGGGGCTGCTCGCCGCGCCGTCTTGGCGCTTCGTAATTTTCCTATACGCATCTAACTCCCGTCCCTGTCCGATGATCGGCAACTAGTCGTAGGTGGGTGCGCACACGGCTCTTGCGTGGGGTCAGCTTACAATACACGTCAAGAATATCTCGCTGAAATCGCCTCTACACGCGGCAGCCTAATCGGCACGCCCAACGGTTGGCGTTGGTGCAAGAGTTCTCGTGCCCACTGGGATGATGAAGTTTTGATGTGATGTTGCCAGGTCTGGCGACGTGTAACGCGGCGCATCGCGCGTGCGCATTGTGCGTGAGACCATCGTAGGCGATTGTAGACAACCTCGGTTAGGCACCATGATTCCGCGCCGTGAAGGAGAATAGCGATGATAAGACCGACGTGGACAGTTCGTTTTGGCTCGGACAGAGACGTATTTCGAGGCAAAAACGTAGTGACGGAGCGCACCGAAAGCCGCTGCCGCCTTCTTTAATGATGTTATTATTGATGTGGTTTGCAACTCCCAGGGCCCAGAAGGAAACGTTAACGACGAGATGGTTGTCGGTCGAATCGTGGTTTCCGCGCCGCATGGCGACAGGAGTGAAATCTCCCCCGACGCTCCTTTTCCGCGCCCCTCGTCTCATGGTCCCGTGACTCTGGTCCCATGCGCCACGGCGCTGGGAATTAGCCTACGCCTCATGCATCGGGCGCCCCATGCACTGGGCAGTAGGCATATACCTAGTTAGTTAGCAACTCCAAGGCTCAATGAATGAGCTAGAGAGGGGATGATCTGAATGAGCTAGCCTAGAGGGGGTGATCTCAGAGTAAAAGAAAGACCGAAGAAAAGACCACCGACGACCGGAGAGGACGGTGAAGAAGAAAGCGTGAAAGCGCAAGGGAGACGGTAAAAAAAGCAGGTCGTCCGCAGATGAAGGACGCTAGGGAGCGTAAATGAGACGGTAGAAGCAAGTAGGGAGACAAGGGAAACGCAGAGAGAGGTGAGGACGGCAAGAAAAATGTAGGAGAAAAAGAAGAGCGTTCGGGAATCGGCTCAGCAGCGAGAGATGCTGGGACTTGGTTCTGAGGCAGGGCCGCCGCAACTGTTTAATTGGGTCACGTCTAGATGATATCAACACACTAATCACAGCTCCCAACCCAAGCTGTGCCCGAGTTGCGACATACAGTCATCGTCGTGACATCGATAATCTGTGAGAGCTATGCCTTTCCGACGTAACGCGCGACGAGATCGATGTTACTGGTCGCACCAAACTCCGCAAGTAAGCCAAATTGAGTGTGAGCCGAGGCAGTCTGTTACTGAGAAAGCGCAGGTTGCGGTCACTTGTCGCCATCCTAGAGAATAAGCCGTTGTGCTTGTGTGAAGAGCGCTGTCTCTTTATCGGCGTCGTTAGTTCGGTGGTGCCCATGGACCTGTCGGCAGCAGAGCGGATCGGTGGCGATCGTTCCACACCGCAAATTACCTAATTAATTTGTGGCAATCGACGAAAGAGCAGTCGCCTTTACGAAAAAAAGCCGCTTAGTCGCGTATCTTATCGACCGAGTTGATGCACACAAAGGAAACCGTGACAGTGCACGCTTTGAGTTCGCCCTTACTTTATTTTCGCCCGTGCTTAGGAATGACGGCACGACCAAGTCTTCGATGTAACCCTACGGACGAACGATATGCCCACTTCCGCCTCCCAGGCACATCCCTTATGTCCCCACACATTGCACGAAACACTTAAGCCTCCTCGCGCCACCCCCCGCTCTTAGCAGTCGACATTTATATAACCCTGTGGCAGTAACGCCCATTCCCCCCCACTTGCCTGCCTGCCTGCCACCTGACTTACCATGATTGTTGCCCTGGTACTGACCTTGCAATTATGGGGGAGGGTGTCATCTTGACACCCTCGCGTGCGCTTCCACTGAACTCAATGTACCGGGCATTTGTATCGCTTTCTTGCTGTCTTCTTGCTATTACCCTCATTTTGATTGTCCGATTTTCAGTGTTACGCTGAGATCGGGCGTGTGGTGGTTTCACCCGCGGTTCGGGTTGGGAGAAAGGGTTGTTGAGGCCTCTGGCCTGGCCAAGAGGGGCGGGTGTCTAAGAAACCACTACAATGGTCTCAGAAACGGGAATCGATAGTCCAACAATCGATAGTCCAACTCCTTTCGGCGGCGAGTCGGTTCGTAACGGTTGAGTGAGCGCGAAGCCGACGCATTTGTGGGTGGAGATCCAGGGAATCACGGGTACCGCCGCTGGGTTCATTTTGCGTGATTCGGATCGAACGGGGAGCGGAGTCACTACGACTCATTTTGGCAAACATCGTAAGACCTGAGTAGACAGCGCAACGTCAGCCCCGACCTAGCTCGCGCGAGGCAGACCACCTCGCTGACGGCGAGCGACAGCACCGGGAAGACCGTCCATAGTCTTCACGCGCAAGGCAAATACTTCCGTAAGTCCAGCGCACCGGTACCAGCGCGCAGTCAGACGGCTGCCGGCAAGTGTCGTCTGACGAAAAAGAACACAAAAAGCGAGTTGTGAGCGTTCGGATTAATCCTATTATCCGGGCAAAGCGCGCGGTCATGGCAGAGAGGCCAATGACAACAGAACGACCGCAGTGGTTTCGGGACGCACAGGAGCGTCTGCAACGATTCAGTGCAGGGACTCCATTTGCATCTATATTGGAAGAACACCGTTCAGCACGCCCTTTCAGCGGCCGGAAGCCGAGGAAAGCGGCATTAGAAGAGAGGCAAGATCGTCTGATAGCCTCGACAGCCCCCCAAGCGTGGTCATCCTTCCGGATCCACGCGCCGGCGAAGGGGGAGCTACGGTTGCGCCAGACGCAACTTCCAAGACCCCCGGGTGAGCCGACGTTCCCGTACGCACGACCCTACGAACGTGCGATGAATACTACGGAGCCATCTCGAGCGGAACCCGGACCGTTTACGGCGATGCGTGGACCAGAGGAGAGTGCACCTCCTAGGTCACCATCCGCGAATATGAGAGCGACAGATTTTCGCGTGGATACCGACCCCGAGATTCTGCAGACCATCAACGAGCGATTCGAGATGTGCCAGTCGCAGATCGAGCAAGTCCTACGTGAAATTGAGCGCACCCGCCGCGACGCGCAATAACAACGCTCAGAAGTGGAGCGGCAGCGGATCGACAACGATCGACTTCGACGAATGGTGGAGGAATCCACGCGGGCGCATGCTCGAGAGGCACGGCCAGCCTCTCCGGATGCTACGCGTGTTACGCCCGAAGAAGATGACGCTGTATCGGCACTGACCGATGATCAGCCACCGCGAAGTCGACCGGGGCCTACTCCGCAGCATCATACTGACCCCGGTTCAGCTCGTCCTCGTGACGAAGAAGAAGTACTTCAGATCAAGAAGGGAGCAGCTGATATGACTCGTATTACGCTTTCGCCTCTCACCGGGCAAATCACCAAAACCCAGGATGAGGTTAACGCGTGGTTTATGCAGTTGCAGCGTAAGGTCGAAGGCGAGATCATGCCGCATGAAGGATGTGTCAACATGCAGCTAGAAGCCACTGACGACGTTTGTCATGCGACTCTCACGGCTGCTGTTGACGAGAATGAAGTCGAGGAGGATGTTTTGAGTGACAGACCTCCTCCTGAGCCACCTCCAGATGAAGAAATGAAAAAAAAAAATACCAGAAATGGAGATGAAGGCGACTGATAAGGACCTGCTATCCAAGCATGCCTCCGTGGTTTGGGTACTCATCACCTACACCTTTGTCGTCGTCTACTTTGCTGGCGCTGGAGGATCAACGTTGGGTATCCGGCGATGCAATGAGCTATATGGCAGTTCATTTCGCATTGTCTTGGCTTTGGATGCTTGTCCGCAAGCCCGAGCCACCTTTGAGCTCAATTTTCCGGAGATTCCCTATGTTTTGCATGAGTTGGGGAATTGGTCTTGTCGTATTTACATTCAGATTTTTGGAAGCATTCTTATTTTCACGCAAGTCCGCCGTGTATCTATGGATCGACCGCCAATTTGCACTACAGGGACGCACGCAAGGGCGCTACTATTACTTCTTGGGTCCTGCGTCATTTCCGCAACGCACTTTATGTAATTGGACGATGGACGCTCGAGCAGGAACCATCAGTAATCCCTTTCGTGCATCACCAGTTTTATGTGCCGCGCATTGTCGAACTTTATAGTATCACACCAGAATTACTGTGCTCGCGCACGCGCCTACTTGCTTGCAATGTTCGCCTGGAACCGCCGTTATTATCGCGTGTACCACCGAATTTACCGGACCGTTTTGGGCCAGCGTTAGGATTTACAGGTGGTCACCCGCTCATTATAGTGAACAGTTTCTCATCTACGCGCCCGGCTACCGGCCCTGCCTTCACAGTGACGTGCAACAAACTGCAGATGGGACCTCATTTCTCGAACACCCGTCCACTCACGTTGCAGATGCACCAGGAAATTATGACCGTTCCTGCTACGTGGCAATGGGGTGAGGAAGTTTCAGAGACAGCAGCTATGAAGATGCTTGGCAGTATGGTGCCACCCGCGACTATGACGCGGATCGCGCTAGCAGTGCACAATTCGTTTGACCCTTCACTTCGAAATTTGGGTAAGTTGCGGAATATTGCGACGACTACGATAGCCCAACCCGATCACCATAGTCTACGGTTTTCACCTTTCGCTGTCGAGTCGCGCATTCCAACGCTCGACCCTGCCACTCGAAGTGTGTCATGGATCTCGCCCGATGACGTCTACTCTCCTGCGAGTCCTGCACCATCAGCTGCTGCCACCACCACCCCGCCACCGCCTTCGGTTACATCGCCTGGGACGGCGCAATCTTTTGCAGGGGGCACCGTCGCCACTGCTGTTATGCAGAGCAACCAAGCCGACAACCAGCCCTCCGCAATTGCTGAAGAAGAAGGCACCGCGAAAGAGCGACCTGCGTATTTCAATAAGTACGACGTTCCGTGGGCGGACGCGCCTCACGACGAACATGGTCAACCTTTACCGGTGATGCCTCCTCATTTAGCGGGTCAGCAGAGCATGCAGGTCATCTCTCCGACCGTCGTGCAGGTCGAAGGGGTGATGACTGAATTGGGTATTACAGAGCATCCTGCTTTAGATGACGACGAGAAGCTGATGATGAAGCATCTAATCTTGTATTCATGGGCATTTTTCGATGATGTGATGAGACCTGTTGATTCACCTGAAGTGACGCTCCGGTTCAAAGAAGAGAACCCGACTCCCGTCAAACTCTCGCCATGTCGGTTGTCGAAAGAAAAGATTGAATGCTTGCGGATGCAGATTGAAGAATGGACCCGAGACGGAATAATTCGTCCTGCGAATTCTCCATGGGGCTTCCCTATTTTGATGTTGCCTAAGAAAGGTGCTGAGCCTGGCACTTCCAATGCTTACAGGGCAGCTGTCGACCTACGGCGCCTCTACACGTTGCTCAAGGATGATAGCTGGCCGAGTGTGAGCACGGCTGACGCGTTGATGTTTCTCATCGACAAGCTCTGTCGTTCCAGTTTGGATATTCGTTGGGGCTATCACAATTTACGATTGTCGCTAGATGCACAAGATGTGGTCACCTTTACTAGTCCTCTGGGAGCGTACAGCTACATGCGTCTACCTTTGGGAGTCAAACCAGCCGGAAGTTTATTCTGTAGGCAGTTGAACACTGACTTGTCGAAACGGCTATATCGTGATCTTGTGGCATATATCGACGATATTCTCGCCGGTCACACAGATACAAAGAATTACTTGCAGTGCCTTCTGCAAGTTATTCCCCATCTCGCCTTGAAAGGGTATAGCGCCAAGATCAAGAAGATTCATTTTATGCAAGAAGTCATTGAGTTTTTGGGTCATTTATCCACCCCGAACGGACTTCTTCCATCACCAAGGTCTTTAGAAGCCATCAGACACATGCCAATTCCTGGCACTTTGTCGGATGCTGACCCTAAGAAGCAAGTGCGATCTTTCCTTGGAATGGGGAGTTTTTGCCGGCGTAAGGAATTTTGCGAAAGTTGCAGAGCCATTAAGACAACTGACGCTGGCGGACGTGAAATTCAAGTGGACGAAAGAGTGTCAGGAAGCTTGGGATGCCATCATCGAGGCTATTGTCACTTCGACGGGTGTCTACCATCCTGATTACTCGTTGCCTTTTTACATTCGAACTGATGCTTCCGCGCATGGGTTGGGTGCTTACCTATTTCAAAAGGTACCAGTCGTTGACGACGATGGAAGAGAAAGAATTGAAGAGAGAGTTATTGAGTACTGGAGTCGAACCGTGCCTAAGTCGATGAGGAAGTATGATCCTCGGCGCTTGGAACTCCTCGCAGTACTCTCCGCTCTTGAAAATTTCCGATTTTATATCGAAGGTCATCAGACGAAATTAGAGACAGATCATCGTAATTTAAAGCTTCTTCGGGATTCGAATCATACGTCCGGACAGTTAGCACGATGGGCTATGCGGCTTGCTGCGTTCGATCGGGAGCTCGGATACTAGCCTGGAAATTCCCCTGGCATGCGCATCCCGGATTGTCTGTCGCGCAACACTATCGGCAAATTGATCGAGAAAGACGAAGACGGGGAACCGATCAACGAAGCTTTTTTGATTTTCCAAGAAATCCCCACCGATGTACCTGGCACAGCTTGTTTCACCTTCTCTTCGGTGACGATGCCCATACCGACGGACAGCAGACCCACCGCAGCTATGTAAGCAGTTAGTACGCGACAGAACGTACAACCGCCTCAATTCTCGTACGAGTCTGAGCCAGTTGACTCCGTCGAACGTCTCCCTTTTGCGGATCAAGCGGAGGATGAGATCACGATGAGATCACTCTCGATGAGATAGCGAAAGAACAAGCTGAGGATGACACATGCAAGCGCATCAGACGAAATCTCGACTCTGAACAGAAAGATCAAGACGAGCAGTCATCCTACCATATGAGGTTGATGACAACGTGTTGTATAAGGTCGATGATTCAGATTCTCAACGTCTTATTGTGGTCCCTCAGTCTATGCGAAAGCGTGTGATCGCCATGCATCACCGAGGATTGTTCGGAGGCCATGTAGGACGAGACTCCACACCGAATCAAATCTTAGAACGGTACTGGTGGCCAAACGTTTCATCGTCATTTAATGAGTTCGTCAATGCCTGCACTATTTGCCAGAAGATTCAATCCACCATGCCTAGGCGTCATGGCTTGCTCTGTCAACCGAATCGCGTCGGAGATTGCTATGTTCTAGGTACGGATATGATTGGACCTCTGAGAGGCGCTGACCTGTACACGTACATACTCGCAATGTACGATGCAGCGTCGCATTTCTTGAAATTAGCTCTGATCAACACAAAACATGACTATTCAATTTTGAACGCGTTTGTGGACAAGATTTTACTTGAGGGATGTCTCCCACGGTGCATAGTCACGGATAATGGAAATGAGTTCGCGAACAGGTTATTTCGCACGTTTGTTCGTCAATTCAACGTACGTTATCGTACTACCCTTCCGTATCACCCTCAGAGTAATCATACTGAGCGTGTCAACCGATTCATCAAAGCCTTCTTGCGAGCTGCGATCGATGAACAGCGTCAGCCAGATTGGTCGAATTTCCTCCCATATGTGGCATTCATGTACAATAGGATGTACATTCCGGGAACGAAGATTTCACCTTTCATGATGCGTACTGGCAAGCAACCCCTGTTACCACCCGATTACAATCTTTTGAGTGAACAGCGTGATCTACCGCAATCACGTCATCAGATTTTGGTGGACTTTAAGAACAAGTTTGAATTTTATAGTCGACTCGTTACACGAGCTCACCAGAAAGCACAGGAGAGTCAAAAACTCAACTATGATGCCCACCAAATTGACATCCAGTTTTCCCCAGGTGATTATGTTCTGCGTTTCGTGCCTAAGACGCGCCACAAGCTACGGCCCATTTGGCGCGGACCTTACATAGTTACCAGAAAGATCTCTCCCGTCGTTTACGAAATTCAGGACGTCAACGACGATGATGCTGAATCGGTTGTAGTATCTGTACAACAGATTGTGCCTTTGAAAGTGCCAACCATCGACACTTCTTCAGCCTCTCTGCATTTACCTTCAGACCGCGACCGTTTCAAACATGGTAAGTTCGTGATTTTCAGGGTTAAAGGACGATCCAACGCGTGGAAGAAGCGTATCTACGTTGCCGAAGTCTACGAAGAATATGATCACGACAATGATACAGTTGCGCTTCACTACTATACCGATTTGGGACCCGCGCGATGATCCTCGTGTTTTTGATCCTACTAAGCCTCTGGCTGAGCGACGTTTAAGACCAGAATACAAGGACCCTGACGGAGGTAGCTTCACACGCCTACGACCAAACATGGAGGGCTGTGAACCCTGTGTGACTGATTTTCGCCCGGATGAAATCGATGTCCTCGTCAGTAACTTCGGCCTCCACAGCAACAAAGTTCCTGCTGATGTAGCTGACCGAGCTTATCGTACCATTCGTGAGCGTGACCTTCGTCACCCTTGAAGTCGAGGACGACTTCATCTCAAGTAGGGGCTCCTGTGGCAGTAACGCCCATTCCCCCCACTTGCCTGCCTGCCACCTGACTTACCCTGATTGTTGCTCTGGTACTGACCTTGCAATTATGGGGGGGTGTCATCTTGACACCCTCACCTGCGCTTCCACTGAACCCAATGTACCAGGCATTTGTATTGCTTTCTTGCTGTCTTCTTGCTATACCCTCATTTGATTGATCCGATTTGTTGGCGTGAGTACGCTGAGATCGCGTGGGTGTTTCCACCCGCGGTTCGGGTTGGGGGTTGTTGAGGCCCCTGGTCCGGCCAAGAGGGGCGGGTGTATGAGAAAACCAATACAAACCGTGACAGTGCAGCTTGAGGTTCGCCCTGGCACGACTTGGCCTGGCGGGACGGTGAGCGACCAATTATTTCGGTGCGACCGCGCCCAGACGAACGGTGACCGCCCCCACCAGAGCATCGCGGCGTGCCCACAACGCACCAAACCTCAGCGCCTCGCGCCACCCGCGGCAGTGAAACGATCCGTAACCGCTGACACCGCGTCTTGGCAGTAGGCGACATAACCCCCGCCATGCGCCGCCCCCTCCTCTGCGGCAGTGGCGTAGTAAAGCGATCGACCTCGATGAGCGAGTAAACCGTGAATTTGGTCCAGAACTGGGGCGTGATCAGATCAGCGAGACCGCGAGGCGCAGCAGACATCGGGCTCTTGCCACACCGGTGCGCCGCGTGACGATGCGGTCGATAAGGGGCGGGTGGGATGTCGGCCAGTGGCGGGAGCACGGCCGGTTTTTAAGGTACAAGACGGCGCGCGCGGCGAAGGGTACCGCCCGCCGAGCCGTGCGATCGCCCACGGCCGGTTATTCACGGCGAAGCAGCAAGCAGGGGCGGGCACCTCTGGGACCGACCTCACGAGCCGGGGGTATTTCTTTCGTTCACGAGATGTTATCGGGCGCCTTCGGTCCAGAGTTATTATCAAGCCAGTGACTATGGGGCTTCGCGGTACGTCATGTAGTGAGCGTCGGGGGGAGCGCTGGCGCCAGAGTTGGCGGCGTAGGTCATGTAGGAGTCGTCGGGAGCAAGGGGGCTACCAGAGGCAGCGCTGCCGCCACCGCCCCTGCGCTGGTTGTTGGCAGCGGCGACCGAGAGTGCGGCCTTGAACTTTTCTTTGGACATGGACTGAAGGAAGATGTGTCCAGGGCCCGTAAGCGTGGTGTTGAAGAGGCCCTCGCCCGCGCAGCAGCAGGTGCAGCAGCCGCCGGTGCGGCGGATCCCGAGTTTGACCGAATCTTGCCAGGCGACGAGGCTGTGGGTGTCGACGACGAGGACCTCGCCGTCGTCGAGGCGTTTGGTAAGGATAGTGCCCATCGCCGAGAGGAAGGCGGTGCTGGACGAGGAACCGACGATAACCTGGTGCAGCAAGCCCTGGCCGGCAAAGCAGCAGGTGCAGGGATTGCAATCGAAGTGAAATGTGAGACGAGCGTCACCGAGGGAGGCGAAGAAGGCTCCGGTCTTGGTGCGGATCTTTCCGTCGACGTCACCGAGATGCACGGGAATGACTTTGCCGGGGACGTCGGACGCGAGAGCGACGTAAGCGTCGGGCGACGTCGCTTTATACGTCGCCATAATGCATCTCTCCCCGGACATGCATCTTCCGAAGCAGTCCTTGCAGTCGACGCTGCTGTGGATCCCCGGATGCATGAAGTTGAGCGACCCTGGCGCGGTGGTCACCTGCGCGTCTCGTTGATTCATCACAGCACACAGCCCTACCTCCTCGGCAAGGTCGAGCTTGATCGACAGCACCTGCATGTCGTCGCCCAGGATCTCGTACTTTGGGGACGCGACGACGGCCACGAACTTCTCGAAACCCCCGACGATCCCCACCACCTCTGCCTCCGGCGGGGGTGCTTCCATACTGCTGCTGCTGCTGCACTATCCTGACAATTTAATAATAAGAATAATAACAAGTTGCCACAAACAAATATATGGATGCGTGCAGCTTGATACCGGAGGCGTCGGTGATCGGGCAGAGGTCCGCGCCCCCGGGGTACGAGTTTGTGGGGAATAGATACACGGTTGTGAACAAGGTGCTCAAGCCCTCGGAGACGTTCATCGCCGAGGCGGGGTCGATGTTGCACATGTCTGATGGTGTGCGCATGTCGAGCACCTTTGGTGGTGTCGCGGGAGTGGCGAACTCGTTGGTGAGCGGAGAGGATATCGCGCGCGTGCGCTTCATCAACGCGGGGAGCAGCGACGGGTTCGTGGGGATCACGCCGAACCAGCCGATGGCCGTCGTCGTTCCCGTCGACCTCGGCTCGGGCGGAGCGATCAACGCGAAGCGAGGGGCCTATATCGCCGGTCCCGAGACAGTGAGGCCCGTGGCCCAAATTCTGCCGGCGACGTCCTGTCTCGCGTGTTGTTGCGGCGGCATGCCCCCGATCATTCAGTCGGTAAGGGGGTCGGGCGTCGCGTTTCTCGCAGCCGGAGGGACTGTCGTCCGGAAAACCCTCGCTCGCGGCGAGAGCGTCTTGGTCGACACCCACTCCGTCGTCGCCTTTTCGCCCACGGTCGGCTACGACGTGAAGCGCGTTGGGAGCTGCGTGACCTGCTGCTTTGGCGGGGAGGGATGCTTCAACACCCATCTCCGAGGCCCCGGCGATGTCTATATCCAGTCCATGTCCTACGAAAAGCTCATCGACTTTCTCCTCACGCCCACGCCCGCTGGAGGTGGCGACGGCGACCGCGACCGCGATGGCGATGGCGGCGGTAACGGCGCCCCCCCGCAGGCCGAAATTAGCCGCTACCAAACCCCCCTCGAAGTCGAGGAGGGTTTTAATTCTTAATTAAAGCCTTGGACTTTGAATCAAACAACTCCAAGTTCCAAGCAAGACGGTGCCATCGCCGCGTGAAGAAGGGTGTTTGTTGTGAAGCTCTCGAGACTCCTCTAGGGATTTACAATACGATGCGGTTGTTGGTGTTGTCGATGTTGGGCGGCGTCTCGGTCGCCTGGGTGGTCCAGAACGCGGTTCCTCCGCCTTGCTGCCGGGCGTCGCGAGTCGAGGAGACGGACGGTCTGGCGAAGAAGAAGAGAAAGAAGAAGAAGAAGATTGAAGCGCTCGAGTCGCGGCTGGAGAAGAAGTTCGCAACGGCCGATTTGGAGGAGGCGAGTCCCCCCCCAGAGGCAGAGGCAGAGAAGAAGCTCGCCGGGTGGGGTCGCGAGGCGGAGGTGTCGTTTATAGTCCGGCGGACGCGGGATGAGGCCTTCCCCCCAAACGTCGTCGTCGACGACGGGGCGCCGAAGAAAAAGGTTGCGAAAAAAAGCGCGGGTCGTCCGCTCTCGGCGTTGGTCGAGTCGTTCGGGGTCGACGAGACCGAGGCGGGGTTCGCGGAGTACGTCGAGCCCGAGATGGTCGATGTCCTGCGGCGGGAGTTTGGCGCTACGAGGCCGACGGATATCCAAAAAGCAGCGCTCGACGCGTTCGACGAACTTTCCGGCGACCTGTTGGTACCGGGTCCGACCGGCTCGGGGAAGACGCTGGCCTTTCTCCTGGGCTCGGAGAAGCCTCTTCTCGTCGTCACCCCGAGTCGCGAACTCGCCGCGCAAGTCGGGAAAGTCGCCGAAGTCTTGTGGCCGGGACGGTGCGCGACGTGCGCCGGCGGAGCCAGCGTCCGGCGGCAGATCGAGCGCCTCCGGAAAATAAAGCCCGATGTGGTGGTAGGAACGCCGGGCCGCCTCGCGCAGCTCGGGAGCGAGGGCAAGCTCAAGCTGTCGCGGTTTCGAACGTGCGTCGTCGACGAGGCCGACGCGGCCGCGAGGCGGCCTCACGCGCGGGACCTCGAGCTCGCGTACGCGGGGCTTCTCCGCGACGCGCGCCTCGTCTTTGTCTCGGCGAGCGTCGAGGACCTTCTGCAGACGACGGACGCTCCGCGCGTCGTGGAAAGAGCGAAGCTCGCCGCGCGCGTCGTCGGAGCGACGTCGACGTCCCGGCATCCGGCCCTCGCCGGCGACAAGGCACACGCTAGGCTCCTCGTGCGGCGGCGTCGGGAGGCTGTCGATACTCTCCGCCGCGCGCTACGCGCGACCGACCCCCGCGTCGAGGCAGCCATAGTCTTCGTCGAAGACGCGGTAGCTTCGAGGGAGCTCGAGAGCCAGTTGCGAGACCTCAACTTTCGCGCTTTTGCCTTGTCGGGGGACCAGCCCGACGCCCTCAGGCAGGCCGCGCTCCGCGAAATTTCTAAGGGTCGCCGGGGGGACGACCCCCCGGTTCTCGTCGCGACCGAGCTCGCCGCGAGGGGGCTCGACCTTTCCAAAGTCTCCCACGTAATCAACTTCCTCAGCCTCCCGTCCTCCCCCACGCACTACGCCCACCGCGCCGGCCGCTGCGGCCGGACCCCGGGCGCCCCCGGCTTCGTCCTGACAATAGCCGAGCCCAAAGACAATCGCATCCTCGACGCTCTCGCCCGCGACCTCCACATCCCCATCTACCCCGCCATCCCCCACATGGGCGCCCTCCACCTAGAATCAGAATCAGAATCAGAATCATAACCCGCGCTCCTCTGGTTTTATAGCGGCGGAGAAATTCTAAACCTACCTAACCCCCCTTGTGCACAAAAGACGGTTAGGAGGACTCATTACATGCTCGAGTCGTCGTCGTCGTCGTCGTCGTCGTCGTCGCCCTCCATGGTGATGAAAACGCCCACGAGGCGTGCGCTGCGGGCCGTGAACGGGGAGCCGCGCGTCATGTCGAAGATCCTCGGGACACCGCGCACCCTCGAGGAACTGAGCACCTTGAGCGACGCCGACTTGCTGCACGACGCCTGGACCTCGAGCAAAAAGAAAAAAAAAGACAACTCGTGCTTCGAAGAGACGACGGCCTCGATCAACGCCGACGCCCGAGACCGGCTCTCGGCGGCGATGCTGCGGCTGCTCAACGACGCCGACGAGATCGAACTCGCGGACGTCCTCGCGGGCATCGGCAAGAAGCGGGCCGCCGCCCTCGTCGCCAAGCGCGGGGGTAAATTCGAGTCGGTCCACCACGCCCTCGACCTCGTCGGCCTCTCCCCAAAACAAATCGAAAACCTCATGATAGCCAACATGAAACAGGTCCTCCTCGCGCGCGGCTCTTCTTCATAGTATCGCGCGCATCCAAACAGCCTCGAAATCGAGGTTCGGGGTTATCGGAATAGTGCGGGCCTCGATCACAACAAAGCCCATCTTCTCGTAAAAGGGGACCGCATTCAACGTCGAATAGCAGTCCATCTCGCGAAACCCTCGCGAAACCGCGTCCCTTTTGAGCGCCTCCAACAGCAGCCGACCAACGCCGCGCCTGCTGGCTTCGGGGTGGCACGCGACGTGCCGCACGTGGCACCGCCCCTCTTCAACCTCCCCGGTCCCGGGGGTCGCGGCCGTCCAGCCCCCAGCAGCGATAACGCGACCGCTCTCGTCCTCGACGACGCGGAACCCGGGGTCCTCCAGCAGCGCGGGCTGAGCTTGGGAGATGATGGGAACCGCGGTCGCGACCACTTCCTGGGGGTACGCCGCAGGGCAAAAATGGGCGTACGACGCGAAATACACGGCCGTCACCGCCCCGAGGTCTCCGGCCTGCGAGGGACGCACCCTCATGATCCAAACCCTTCATGATGTTCTGGAGGTTACGATAATTGGAATCAACATCGTAATAATAATGTATGTGCCTTGAACTTACAACAACAGCAAACAATCCGATATTCTTCAACTTATGTGCATCTTTGAGCAAGAAGGAAAGTTACAACGAAGTTCATCAAACCCTTCAACGAAGGTTCAAGCCCTTCAACGGTCCAAAAATTCCAAGAAATCATGGCGATGGCGTCTCCTGCGTAAAGAGCGGCGCGATCGCGAGAAACACGCGCGGGCGGGCGGGCGGCCTGCGCGGCAGCGCCTAAGCGAAGATGCGAAGCGCGCCCAAGCGAAGATGCGAAGCGCGCCCAAGCGATGATGCGAAGCCCCCCGACCTCGACGCGGACCGAAAACGCTCGCGCCGCACTCGCGCCGCACTCGCGCCGCGCGGGTGCCGCACTCGCGCCGCACTCGCGCCGCGCGGGTGCCGTAATTACGGCATAGCAGTACATCGCGGACATCAGCAGCAGCCCCCGGCGTCCGCCCCTCTTAATTTAGAGGTGGAAGGAAGCTGAGACACCAGAGAGAGAGCCCGCACCTATCCCAGGATCCGGCATCGCGGGGACCATCGCGAGCAGCTGGCATCAGGACGACGTTCAATTCGAATGCGGAAGGAGTTCTTTCGGAAACGTCGTCGTTGCATTATCAAGCGGGGGCACCGGGGTTCGTTCGAGACAAGAAGGTCGCGGGTCGACGACGACGACGACGAGTGCAAGGGGCAGAGAGTAAAAGAAAAAAAATTATCGCGATCCGGGGAGATTCGCGTCGACGAAGGCGGTGATATGGCGGAGGTAGGCGCCGCGAACGGTGCGGCGGTCGTTAAGTCGAAAGGGCTCGTGGCCGGCCTCGTCGTAGATCTCGAGTCTCGGGGACGGCGGTGGGGCACGTGTCGCGAGGTCCCGCATGTCGTCGACGCGGACAAGTGGATCGTTGGAGGCGATCTGGAGCAAGAGTGGTCCCCCCCTAAGTTTTCGAGGATCAAAGTCCGCGCACGCGTTGGCCGCGCTCGCGAGCCACCCGAGGGTGCACACTCCGTGGCAGGGCGGCTGGGCGTGGGGGTTGATGGTGATCGCGGTGGTCGGCGTTACCCAAGCGGCCGCCTTGAGGAGGCCGCGCACGAAAGGTCCTACGGGCAGCGATAGCATCGGGGCGGACGCGACGACGGGGACGAAACTGCGACACGCGAGGTCCAAGGCGAGCAAGCCACCCATCGACGAGCCCCAGACGACGACCGGTCCGAAGCGGCGTTTCGCGTACTCGACGGAAAGGTCTACGGCTCGAGCGTACTGCGCCCAGTCATCGACGTGGCCGCGGCATCCGGACGACGACCCGTGGCCAGGGAGTTCGACCGCGACGCATGCGACCCCCGGCGGGCGCGCCTCGACCACCGATGGCTGGTAGAGCGCGTGGTCGCCAAACCCGTGGATGATCACGAGGCACCCCCTCTCACCACCACCATCGGACCAGACCCTGCACGCGACCCCATCCTCATCGTTCAAGAGGGTTTCTTCTTCCATCCAAGCATATGAGAAGAAGGCTGTTAGTGGTCGTCTTGTTGGTCTCGGGCCTCGGCGGCGGCGCTTTTGCCTACAAATGGCAGGTGAGCGAGACGTACCACGAGTCCAAGGTGTCGTTCTCCGAGGTGTACATGTTCGGAAGTGATGATTTCTTCCCCGAGAAGTGGTGGCCGTCGAGAAGAAGTTCGCGCATAAGAGCGAACCTCGAGGTTGTGCCGCCGTCTGATATCGCCGTGGTCTTGGTGTCGAAGAGCATCGGGCTGGGCCACGTCCACGCCTGCGCGAACGCGTCGCGGGTGTCGAAGATACGTAGGGTTTTCGACGTGCGTTCGAGCGGTTTCCACTCTTTAGCGATCGAAGTCTGCGGCCGGTCGTCGACTCCCGTCAGATTCGAAGGGACCGTTGTGTTTCGGAACCCGACGGGCTACTTGCCCGCCCCAGAGTTCGGGAACCTACCCTTCCAGGCGGCGCGCTTGGCGGTTGTGTGCGTCGCCTTAATCGTCCACGTATGTCGTTCGCTCGATAAAAAAAAACGCAAACCCGCGCACCTTCTCATCACTTTGGCTTTGGGCCTCGCGGCAGCGGATGCGGCGGCCTGGGTCGCCACATACTTCACGATCAACTCGTCCGGACGGCCGTTGTGCTGTCCGTTTGGCCTCGCGGCCGTCGTTTCGATGGCCTCGAGGCTCGCGAGCGACGCGTTCGCGCGCGTCTTGGTGTTGTGCGCGGCCCAGGGCGTCGGTACCGACGTCGGGATGCGGACTGGCAGAGCCACCGCCATGATTGTGTTGTGGACTTCCGCCTACGTCTCCGTGGGCGCGATGGCCGTCGCGGCCGCCGTCGATTCTGGAACGCGAGAGTCGACCAACTACTTTCGGCCCAAACCGGCGAGGCTGCTCTTGTGGCAAATCCCGGCTGCGCTCCTCGAGGCGATTTTTCTCGTGTGGCTCCACAAGGTCTGCCCCGGGACGATCCACTTCCTCCGCCAAACCGGGCAGACGGCCGAGGCTGCCAAGTGCCGACGCCTCCGGCGCGTTTTTTTCGTCGGAATTTTCCTCGCCGCGACCTACTCGGCAGCCGTCCTTGCGTTGCGCCCCTTGTGGCCCTACCCGTGGAAATGGGCGCAGGACGTCCAGCAGGATCTCTTCTCGCTCCTTCTTCTCCTCTGCGTCGCCGTCGAGTGGCGACCCAGATTTGACGACGACGACGGGCGCCGCCGCCACGACCTCGTCGTCGGCGCCGCGGACGACGAGTGGGGCGCCGACGACTTCGACGAGCACGACGACGACGACGACGACGGTATGCTGCCGCGCCAGGACGACGACCTAGAAGATGTCCCGCCCGACGGCAGCAACCGACGGGGTGCTGCCCCGACAAAGCAAAAAGGCCAGTACCAGGGCCTCACCACCCAAGACGAGCAGGACGACGACGACGACATCGAGACCCCCCCCCAAAAACGCGATTGACCTAATTAGCGCCGGTTTTCCTTCGTCTGCTTGCTTCTTACTTAGTATAGTACATCTATGATGATGATGATGATGATGATGATTCGAGCCGAGTGATGCCCCTCATGATCGACTCGCAGAGCTCAGAAAATTCGTCGTCGGTGGTTGCCCCAATTTGCCTCGCGTCCTTTTCGTGAGCGCCCTCGTTGCGAAGAATCACGAGACGGTTGACGTCTCGGCGGAGCGCGTCGTCGAGCCTCGCGTAAACCCGATTCACTTTTCGGCGAAACCTAACTCGGCTCTGGCGAGCGTTGAGCCGGTGAATCCGGTCGAGCCGGTCCTCTAATTCGACGCAAAAGCTCACGACCTGAGTCTTACGCTTGTAATCGCGCAACGTCCCCGCGTCGACGCGGGACCCCAGAACGAACGACTCGACCGTCTGCGACAACCGCCGCTCGTTTTCACCCTTGCACAGAGCCCGAATGTTCTCCTCGTTGTCTTCGACTTCGCGCTCGAGCTCGGCGACCCTCCGTTCCGCCTCGCTCGCCCTCCGCTCCGCTTCCGTTGCCCTCCGCTCCAGCTCGGCAACCCTCGTCTCGTCCATTCGCGGCTCATCCGCTCGAGCCTTCTTCCTCGAGTGCTCCTCGTGATAATCGTCGCGGGCCGTCCCGCACAGAGCGCACTGCAGAAATTCCCGCGCGTCCTTCCCGTCCGACACTCCATCGTGAATCAGAGAACACCTCCTGCACGTCCACGGAGCCGGTGCCGACCCCCTTTTCGACGACGACTTTGCCGACGACGACTTTGCCGACGACCACTTTGCCGACGACGACCCTGCCGACGACGACCCTTCCTCCTCTGCAACCAGGCCGTATTTAACCATCCCCGAATCCGTGACGTCACGCTACAAGGGGAATTTTGCGACTTGTGGCGCCGTGTAGGAACACTTCCGCGCGCGATGGCAAGCGACCGCACGAAGCAAGAGAGTTTTCTTGAAAGTGGCCTCGCAAAAAGAACTCGTGGAGAGGCACTGTGCCACAAGGTCCTCGCAGTAGTCGAAAGCGCGATGCACCTAATGCCTTGCTCGTACAGCGGGAAGACGTAACTCCTTCCTTCATCGCGTCGAAGCAGCCAGGTTCTGTTCGAGAGGGCTAACCGCCGGTCGCGGCCGCCAAGTTGAGTCACGAGCAGCCGAGAGCTCTCGCTGGCGCGTTCAAACGGTGGTGCCCCGCGTCGAACAAATAGCAAACGGAATCCGAGGACTATCACTTAGTAGACAAAAAACTAGTGTCCACGCGACGGCCGAATACTTCTCAAACTGAAGACGCAAGTTCGTTCGTTTGTTTACCGCTTTGGCCCAACGAATAAAACCAGCCAGAGGCTCTTTATTTTTCCTTTCTTTCTTTCTTTCTTTCCTTTCTTTTCTTTCTTTCCTTTCTTTCTATTCTTTCAAGAAAGTGCGATAAGGAAAGATCTATGGGACCGACCACACCCACAACCGGCGAGGGGAGGTCGGGTCCTCACGGCAACAAATTTATTTCGACGTCCACCGCCGATGCGCCGCCGCGCCGGTTATTAATTGTGAGATACGCGCGGCGCGAAACGCAGAATCCATAGTAAAGGACATACGAACACGCGCTCAAACACACGCACACACGGGAGATGAACGACTCGTCGTTTGAAACGACGACGATTTCGAGGAGAAAAGTGAAGTAAAAGAGGCGCGTGGTTCTCGTGCTCAACGGCGTTCGCCGGCTTTGACCTTGGCACCCTGGTCTTGGAGTGCCGCCTGAATGGCCTGGACGAGGGGGCCCTTGAGATCGTGGGTGTGGAGGCCGAGGCGAAGGGAGGTCGCTGCCGCGACGCCGGCGGCCTGGCCCGTGACGCAGCAGCACATCATATTGCGAGTGGCGGCGTGCGAGACCGAGTCTCCGGAGACGCAGCGACCGGCGACGATGAGGTTGTTGATTTTTGGAGGGACGAGGGCGCGATATGGGAGCTCGAAGGCGCGTCCCGTGGTGGGAAGGAGGAGGACGTTGTAGCCGTCGACGAACTCGGGGAAGACGCCGATCGCGTCGTCGAAGCGCGCCTGGCGCGTGACGTCGTGCGCCGTCAGGTCGTAAATTCCTTTGATTTTCCGCGTGTCGCGCACGCCCAAGGTCATCGCGAGGTTGCGGAGCCTCGCCTTCTCGAAGCCCGGGACGGTGTCCCGGAGACGCGTTATGGCCTCGAGGGCGCCGGCGCGACCCTCCATTTCGGCCTTGGTGAGGTGCTCGACGTTGGTCGCGTCGTAGCCTTTCAAGTGCACCAGATTGAGATTTGTCGCCTCGCCCGTATCAGTCGAGAGGCCCGACCAGCTCCCGCCGATGTCGCCGCCGAGATCGAGATATGGAGTCTTGAGGCCGTTCTCCTTGCCAGAAGTTTCTTGCTCCCAGCCCGGCGTCGCGTTCCAATCGTCGTAGGTCTTGCAGTTCGACTCGGTGAACTGCTTGAACTTGGGGACGTTGACCCCGCAGGCGTTCAAAACGAGGCTGACCCCCAAGGCCCTGTCGGGCGAAACCGTCGAATACTCGCAGCCCGCGCGGTGTGCGACGTCGGCGTCGCCCGTGCAATCGACGACGCGCTTCGCGAGAACGGCCTTGCGACCCGACTTTGATTCGGTGACGACGCCCGCGATCTTTCCGTCGACCAAGATCGCGTCGACCACGAGACAGTGGAGGTAGCACCGGACCTTTTCCTTGGTCAGCAGGTCGTCCGCGATGCATTTGAATCGTTCCGTGTCGAGGCAGTGCGAGTCGTTGTAGGGCCACTGCTGCGAGGCCCCCAGGTTCTGCGCGAGCCGTTCCATCTCGCGCCCGATCCCCTCGGTGTCGTCCGTCCCGGCATACCGGTACCAACCCACCGTCTCCATGCCCACGTGCGTGATCACCCCTCCGTAACACCCAAACCGCTCCAGTATCACCACGTCCAGCTCGCGGCTCGCTCGCTTCGCGCCCAGTGCCGCGCACAACCCCGCGGGACCCCCGCCAACCACCAAAACGTCGCACTTGGTCAGGGGTTCCACGATGCGCTTCTCGATGATGCACCCGGTATTCGGGTCAGCGTCGAACGACGCCGACGACGAAAACCTTTCGACCCTGCGAATCTCGTTGCGCCGCGTCCCGCTGCGTCGCCCGCTCAGAAACCGAGTCACGCTCTCGAGCACAGTCATCTTCTTCTTCTTCTTCTTCTTCTTCTTCTGCAACGCCGTTATCCGGCCCGTGCATACAATAAGATATACTTGTTATGTAGCGGGAGAAGACCGGAAAAGGTTGGAACATTCAAGGATTTTAGACCAACAAGTGCAGGCCAGTAAGTTCGCCAGTAAGTTCACCTGATCCCAATCTCTAACCCCAGTAAGTTCACCTTGTCCCAGTAAGTTCACCTAGTCCCAATCTCTAACCCCAGTAAGTTCGGTGTAAGCCCACTCGTGCTCACATCCACTCACCCCACTCTCCTTCGAGCTCGTCGCTCTCACCTCCGCCAATCCAAGCTGCTTTGATCCGTACACGCCGCTCGCCTTTGCGTTCACTCTAAAAACCCCAGTAAGTTCACTTGGTCCCAGTAAGTTCACCTGGTCACTAAGTTCACCTAGTCCCAATCTCAAACCCCAGTAAGTTCACCTGGTCCCAGTAAGTTCACCTACCGTGCGCGTGTAGACGCCGGGAGGGGGCTTATCGGTATTGCGCAGCACGTGTGGGGTAGGGTGGAGTCGTCGACTCAGAAGAGGATATCCTCGGGGTTGCCGATCGACAGAGAGCCACGTAGAGCTGGACGTGGCAGAAGACGGGCTTGGGCAAGAGGACGCCGACCTTGCGGGGCGTCTGCCTCTGGCTCTTGTTGATCGTTTGGCGTCGGTGGGGCTTGAGGGATACAGGTTGGAGGAGCCTCGGTGACAACGACACTATCGATCATGTATCTGGTACCGTTGCAGTGGCCGTGCGACGGGTCGAGGTTGCGAAGACATTAAGCTCGCGATCAAAGTCAGCATGCCGTTGGTTGTCAGGGAGTTGAAAACTCTACTGTAAAGAGCGAGGCGTCGTCTTCCGACCCAGCCTAGTCAGCCGAAAAGAACTCCGACGCTTCGTCTCCGGGAAAAAAAGGCCGCGGTCATCACTGTCTGGCTCTCGCGCCTACCTGATCCTTACCCTAAATCGAGGGACAAACAAACAAACAAACAGACAGACAGACAGACAGACAGACAAACATCTGTCGATTAGTAGTTAGGACTTTTTGTTATTTTACTTTTCGCCAAGGCACTAACGGAATTATGATTCCTTTCGACGCGACTACTACAACTTTGTGCCGCCTGATACTTTTCGAATACTTGCATTACGAATGTGCATCCAACCCTTTCTGAACACTTTATTAAAACGACGACCGAGCACCGACCATCGTCAAAATCATTCAGTCAGTCCTCCTGATCGCTCATGGCATATGGTTGCGATGGGGGACGGTGCCTGGGAGGGAGGACACCCGCCCTCCCGGCGTTGGTTGGCATCTGTTCGCCGAAGTACCGGGCGGCCGGCCGGTTGTTACGATCGCAGTGGGACGGGGTATGGCCGGGGGGCGTAGGAGCGAAAGGAATTGGTTGTGTCAGTCATATCGCGGTCTCCGCATCGCGTGGCGACAAGCCTGATGATCACTCTCCGCCGACTCACCTTCCGGCACCCCTCGTCCGATTACCCCCGCAATTCATTCAGCGTTTGGATGAGCCAACGCCCCATGCACTGGGCTGGGTCTAAAGTTAGTACTACAACTTAGTACCCCAAGTGCAGGCCAGTAAGTTCACCTAGTCCCAATCTCTAACCCCAGTAAGTTCACCTTGTCCCAGTAAGTTCACCTGGTCAGTTAGTTCACCTAGTCCAAATCTCTAACCCCAGTCGGCGTTAACCCACTCGTGCTCACGCCCACTCCTTTGAGCTCGTCGCTCTCACCCCCACCAATCCAAGCTGCTTTGATCCGCACGCGCCGCCAACCCTTGAGTTTACTCTAAAAACCCCAGTAAGTTCACCTGGTCCCAGTAAGTTCACCTGGTCACTCAGTTCACCTAGTCCCAATCTCAAACCCCAGTAAGTTCACCTGGTCCCAGTAAGTTCACTTACAGTGCGCGTGTAGACGCCGGGAGGGGGCTTATCGGTATTGCGGAGCACGTGTGAAGTAGGGTGGAGTCGTCGACTCAGAAGAGCATATCCTCGGGGTTGCCGATCGACAGAGAGCCACGTAGAGCTGGACGTGACAGAAGACGGGCCTGGGCACGAGGACGCCGACCTCGCGGGGCGTCTGGCCCTGGCTCTTGTTGATCGTTTGGCGTCGGCGGGCCTTAAGGGATACAGGTTGGAGGAGCCTCGGTGACACGACACGATCGATCATGTATCTGGTACCGTTGCAGTGGCCGTGCGACGGGTCAAGGTTGCGAAGACTTTAAGCTCGCGATCAAAGTCAGCATCCCGTTGGTTGTCAGGGAGTCGAAAACTCGACTGTAAAGAGCGAGGCGTCGTCTTCCGACTCAACCTAGTCTGCCGAAAAGAACTCCGACGCCTCGTCTCCGGGAAAAAAAGGCCGCGGTCATGCGCGCGTTGTCAGCATCGACAACATCGTTTCGACGGGGCGTGAGAATGGCGCGCTGAAAGAGCCGCCGCGGCTCGTGGAAATAGTCTGCGAGGTCGCCGTAGACGGCTTGGAGGATCACTGTCTGGCTCTCGCGCCGACCTGATCCTTACTCTCGGGTCTAACTGATCCTTACCCTAAATCGAAGGACAGACAAGGCCCGTCCTCTCTTCGCCTGCCCCACGCCTCGGCGATGACCCCGACTAGGTCCCGCGCACTTATCTCCGCCCGTCAGGCACATCCCTCATACCGCACAAACCCACCCACATCCTTCATGCTCCCCACACACACCCCCCTCTTAGCAGTCGACATTTAAAGACAGACAGACAGACAAACAAACAAACAAACAAACAAACAAACAAACAAACATCTGTCGATTAGTAGTTAAGAAAAGTTAGTACTACCTACTGTTCCGTATTTTAAAGTCGCTAAGAGGGGAGTGCGAGTGTGAGCGCACAAGTGGCTGCTACTTTACTAGACAGTAGCTGTGAAAGAACTCCTCCCCATAGGCGGCCGGATAGACGGCCCCAATAGCCCCCCGCACAACCCGAGGTAGCTCGTGTTTTTGTACGAGTGTCGGCTGGCAGTGGTGGCTTCACGGCTCATCGCCCTGGATGCCAAGAATAAAACAGCATAAGATTATTGGCTACTGTACACGCTGTAAATGAGAAGAGGCGCTGTGAGAGCACGGCAGACGCGCCACTGGGTCGAGAGAGGTCCGGTGGGAGTAAGGACTTCGGCAGGAGCAGCGCGAAAGTCGAGCTGCTCGACCTAAAGTTGGCATCCGCGGGCCCTTCATCGCCGTCGTTGTCGTCAACAGCAGCTCCACCACTATCGTCAGCGGCGGCCTCGCGCTCCTTCACGCACTTCTTCCTATTGTAGGGCCTCTTTTTGAGGTCGCCATAAGTTTCGCACCGGATGAGGCGGCTGGCATTGGCATCGCAAGCCTCGACGCCCATCGGATGGCCCCTTGCTTACGTGGCCATCCTTGCATCGATACCAGGCTGTCGGTCAAGGGACTTTCTTGGTGAGCCGGTTCGAGCGAGAACCCGAGGAAGAACTAGGCCGAGGGTATCTTGCCGCAGCGAACCTCGCAGACAGGACGGTTGAAGGGCACGTGCTCGCGGCCGCCCTTCCGGTTCTGGTGGCGCCACCCCTTCAAGATGTGACACACCTTCGCGCCCAGCTTATTGCCGCTGGCCGCGTCTAGCGCCCGGTTCTTCGCGATCGCCCAATCCACCAGTGAGTTCTCCTCGACCTCCGTCAGCAGCGACTGGTCCCGATGCACGCGCAGCTCGACCCTCGTAGAAAGTATCTCTCCGTTTTAGGAGCCCATCATCGAGCTGCCGCCGCGAGATCCACTCCTTCCACTCGGGGTTCTTTCTTCGCTCCGACGCTTTCCTCCCGGCAGTATTTCAAGTCCACCGCAAAGTCTGTTGCTGCTTCCGCATCTTCGCAGCAACGCATCCCCGTCGTCTTGTCGAAGACCGCCGCTTTATGGGTGGGTGGGTGGGTGGGTCGTTCGCCGCCCGGCTTCCCACACTTCCGAGATCCAGAGGCTCGAGAAGGTGTGGGGAAAAGTTGAGATGTCGAAGAACTCCGAGGTCCTTGCAAAAATTCACAGATAGAGCACGTGAAAGTGGAGACTCGATTGGTGAGGGAGGTTCTCATTGCCAAGGTCGAAAGGCGCGGGTTCGTCCAGACGCGCGTGCTCGTCGAGTGGGCTGCCTCGAACGTATTTAAAGGGATGAAGCCAGCGGCCGCGGAGAAGAAAGTCGCGAAATAGAATAAACACGACAAGGACGAACTGTCGAGTCGAAGCACTGGCTCGAAGAGCTATGTACGCGAGAACCTCGAGCGAAGTGTTTGCACCGAGCTGGAGAATGCACACTCTCCCCAGGGAAGTGCATGATATCGTGACGCGGACCCCGGTTTTTAAGTTGGAGCTCGCCGTCTTCCGACCCGAGTCACCGTCGCCATCCTCATCCTCAAGGCTCAGTTGTTCAGGAATTCACTCCTAACTAAACTAACTTCAGACCTCTCCCGAGCATGGGAGCCAGGCCGGACCGACAGGAGCCAGCCCGGAATCACGGACCTGTAGACGAGGAGCGCCGAAAGGTCGGTCGGCGGAGAGTGACCATCAAGCTTGTCGCCATGCGACGAGGAGACCGCGATGTGACTGACAACCAACTCGTCGATAACCTTCCGTATTCGCCCACCGGCCATACCCCGTCCCACTGCGAACGTTCCGGCTGCCAACCCCGGGAGGCGAATAGGTGCCAACCTACGCCGGGAGGGCGGATGCCCTCGCAAGGCTCAGGATTCATGAGGCACCGTCCTCCATTCACTCCGGCGGTCTACTACTGCAACGAGCACTACGAGACGGCCGCCAAGCTCGTGGGAGGCAAAGTTGTTCGGAAATTATGTACTCTTACGCCTACCAATACTGCTACTCCTTGGCTCGGCCTCGTGTGTTGTGCCACTAACTAACACTAACTGAACTAATTTGGGCCTAGGCTCGCGACATGGGATTATGGCTTGTCGCGAAAGATTCGAAAGGTCGTGATATTGGGCTCGTCCTCGTCAGTGCCTATGGCAGGCTATGCGCCGGTCGGTAATGCCTCTACTGAGGCGCGGAGACCTCTTTCTATTTTGATTTGGATGCCGCTCTACAGCTGCAACGGCGTCACGACACTCTCGTTGTGGGTATGGATGTGAACGCCAACAATGGCGTTCGGTCTGATTTGGATGATGACAGACAAGTATGTGGTCCACGTGGGGTCTGGCACGCGGACGACGCGGGTCGCCGGTTGTACACCTTTCTCGCTTCGAAGGAACTGGCAGCAGCAGCAGCAGCAGGCACCCACCTTCTTCACGAAACTGAACCATGGGACATAGGTACATCCTCGATCGCGTTTACCCCACCAACTGGACCATGTCGTCGTGGACCGTCACAGTTGGGTCATTTTTTTTGATGTAGGCGTCACTGAGAGCATAACCGATTCTGATATCACCGAGGGCTCGAGTGCATCGTCCGAATTCGCATGCGACTCGCTGGTCCTAAGAATAGTCAAAAACTCTCGAGCGGAGGGCGCCTAGACTACTCTCCGCTGCAAACTCCCGTTGGTGTTTCCAGCTTTTGTCGCGCTGTGTGCACGTTAACTCCCACACACGTTAGCAACGGCACCGTCGGACGCTGAGGGGAGCTCTGCGTACTCCAAGTTGGAGACAGCGGCTCGAGTAACGGCTTCTGCCACGCTGAACCGCACCCGACGCAACGAACTGGGTTGGTTCAGAGCTGCAGCCAAGATAATTCAAACGCCCAACTCGGCTTTTGCAGCTTTCACGGAAGCATCCTCGGCCGCCGCGCGTCGCTTCCTTCTTACTCCTCTGCGAGTTGCTCGTCGCGGAGTATCTAAGGCCGTGGTACGGGCAAGCGTTGGATCTGCTGCTCAATGTGTGGCGGCTGCGAGTCGTCGCTTGGAGGTGGCACTTCGCGATATAGGAAGATTATCGGCCGTCGCGAGAGCGGACTGTCCAAGGAGCGGTCTTCACGTCAGACGCGCAAGCGCCGGATGGTACGCGATGTTCAACGCGTCGCGAGAATCGATTCGTGCACACTTTGCGTTGGTGAAACTATAAACAACAGACAACCTTGTTTTGACGCAGGAGTCATTGAGGATATAACACAGCAGCCATTCCGAGACGAACTTGGTGTTATAGCTTCAGATGACGAAATTGCTAGTGCTGTGCGGCAGCTCAATCTTTCCGCTGGTCGAGCATCGGGCGTTCGCGCGGAGATATTGCGGACGTTCGCTGGTTGTCAAAGCACGTTTAGGATCCTCAGAACTGTAGTGCATGATTTCTGGTCGTCCAAAAACAACCGAAAGAATTGCATATCGGCCATTTCTTAGAAATTTTTTTGCCGAAGAATTTTTTAAGGTAGTGGTGGTGTTTCGCTGTTCTTATCGCGGCGGCGGCGGCGGCGGCGGCGTGAGGATGCGCAAAAGATTGTCTCCAACATCAAGCGCGCGCGTCTTTGTGTCATATCCGTTGAGCGAATCGTTGTGCGGCTTTCGGCCGGAACGGGGGACTGCCGACGCAACCCGAATTCAGCCCGAAGATTGAATCGCGAGACTTAACTTCCTAGAGGCCAGCCCAGTGCACGGGGGGTAGGCCAATCCCAACGCAGTATCAGAATCACAGGGAAAGAGGGCGCTGAAAAATGGGGGTTGGGGGGAGATTTGACGCCTGTCGCCATGCGGAGACCGCGATTGACCCACAAACCATCTCGTCGTTAACGTTTCCTCCGGACATAACCCAGACGTGCGAAGGTTCCGGCTTCCAACTGGCCCGCCCTGCGAGGCGAACAGGTACCAACCGACGCCGGGAGGACGAATGCCCTCGGATCCCCAGGAGGCACCACCGTCCTCCTCCATCACGACCATATATGGTGCGCGATCAGTAGTCGTAAAGAAAGATAAGATAAGATAAGATAAATAAGGCGTCATCTTCGTCGCTGTCGCCGACTCCCTCTTAGACTCGAGGGGGTCCCGCTGTGGTGTGCTGCCATGGCGCTCTTCCCGTCAGCCTCGAAAACAATCTCCCTGCCGATCTCCGCCAAGGACTACTACACCATTTCTTGGATCAAAGATAGTCATTTCAGACCTTTGATGATCGATATAAAACTACAACGTCTTTGTGTGATGATGATGATGATGATGGTGCGTTGGGGTTGGAGGAGATTCGCGGCGAATCTTGGTCGTCGACGACGGTTTCAGAGCAGCGAGAGCGAGCGAATCGTGTGGTACGCTCTCGGCGGGAACGGGTTGATCGCGGGGGTGAAGTTCGCCGCCGCTGTCCACTCGGGGAGCTCGGCGATGTACGCCGAGGCCGTCCACAGCGCCGTGGACTGCGCGAATCAGGGGCTGTTGCTGGTGGGGCTGCGGGCCGCGACGACGGCCGCCGACGTGGCTCACCCCTACGGATACGGGAAATCGGTATACTTCTGGTCGCTCGTGAGCGCGCTGGGAACCTTCTGGCTGGGCGCGGGCGTGACGGTCGCGTCGTCGGCGGGGGAACTTAGCGCTCCGTCGATCAACCTCGACGCGTCGTGGGAGGTGTTTTCGGTGCTGGGGGTCTCGTTCGCGATCGACGGGTACGTGTTTTCGCGGTCGCTTCGTCACCTTTACGAGACGAAGCCGCGCGGTAAACCGTTTCTGTCTCACGTCGCTTCGTTTCGAGACCCGACCGTTTTGGCCGTACTGTTGGAGGACGGCGCGGCGTGCTTGGGGGTCCTCGTCGCCGCCGGGGGGGTTTTTGCGGCGAGCTCGACGGGGCTTCACGTTTTGGACGCGGTCTCGGGGGTATTGGTCGGCGTTCTGCTCGGCGGGGTCGGCGCGACGCTCGCGGCCGTGAACGGGAGATACTTGATAGGAACTGCCGTCGAGCCCGAGACCGTGCGCGAGATCGACCGCCTCATCCGGTCGAGACCCTCCGTCGAGGCCCTCCATTCGGTGCAGTCGATGTGGGTGGGTCCGAACGCGTTTTCTTACAAGTGCGAAGTCGAGTTCGACGGCACGTGGATCGCCGCGCGGCTCTACGACCGCTACAAGCCGCGCTTCTCTGACCCCAGCGAATTCAAGGTCTTGTTATCATTTTACGCCGAGGACGTCCTCCGCACGGTCGAGACCGAGGTCAAAAACATCGAGACGGCGGTCAGAGCAGAGCACCCCGCCGCGCTTTTTATAGAGATCGAGCCCGACGCGGGTACGATCGAGGACGAGGGTTTTGCGATCGATGAACGGTATTTCGACGCCGAGGCGAAGAAGCACGAGGGCGAGGTCCTCGACGGCTTCCTCGAGGCCGCGCGTCGCCAGGAGGACTACCTCCTCAAGCGCCGCGGCTTCCTCGACGACGACGACTACCCCGCCCAATAAATTAATAATTATATTTACGAGACGAGCAAGCCCAAGGTAGCGAGCCGCACGCGCCGCCCGCGATGATGATGATGATGATGATGATGATGATGATGAGATTCCTCGTGGTGGTGCTGGTAGTGCCGGCGCCACCATCCCCTCCTCCTCGCCTCTTCGGGGCGCGTCGCGACGCGGATATCCTCTCTTGGCGGCGCCGCCGGCGGCCGCGGGACGAGGTGCCAGTCCTCTTCCTTTTCGACGATGGTCAGGTCGTGGACAAAGGCGAGCACTGGAACTTTTTTCGTTTTCTTCTCGAGGAAGACGACCTCTGCGACCAGGCCGCGCAGCCGGAGACCAGGGGCGAGGAAGTGGCCCGGCCCAAAGGTGCTCCCCGCGCCCGCGCGGATGCGCGTCGCCGCGTTGGCCGCGCACCTCGCCACGGCGCGGTGCAGGGCGGGGTCCCGGACGAGCTGGCTCGAGGGTTCGGTCGCGTCGTCGCGCCGCCGGAGCGCGCCCGGCCAGGTCATCATTTCGCGGGTCTGGTTGGGCGACGGAAGCCCCCCCGAGACGTCGAAACCCTCGACGACGTACCGATGAAGAAAGACGCCGCTCGCCGTGCCGCAGCCGCTCGCCGCGAACGGCTGGAGCGCGACCAGCTGCGACCACGACGTCAGACCGGGGCCGGCGGTCGCGGGGACGCGCTCCTCGAGGTCGCGGAGCTCGCGCCACGTCAGGAGCGTCGACACCACGCGGGGTCGCGAAGCGCGCCATCGCAGCACGGCGACCGGATCTTCGGGATGCCCGCGCCGGTGCCGTTTCGCGAGAATGCCCACCACGATCTCGGGCCAGTTCAGCCGCTTCCGGTGCTTGCGGCGGAGGCGCCCGCGCCGGTCGCAGAATACCCAGCACACGGGCGCGCCCTCGGCGAACAGAATCGTGTCGGGTACGAGCACCTTTGCCTTTTTCTTCGCCTGAGCCCTGTCGCTCGCGAGCGCTATGAACGCCCATACTTCGGGCACAGAGGCCCCGACAACCACGCCCTCGCCCTCGACGTCCGACCCGCTCACCGACGAGGACGCCACTTCAAACGCTTCGCTCGACGACGACGACGACGACGACGACGCTACCGCCGCCTCTTCCGGCGCCTCGCGGACCACGATTTCGGCCACCTCCGACGCCGCCGCCGCCGACGACGATGCGGACGACGACGACGACGACGACGACGATAAGTCCTCCTCGTCCTCCTCTGGGATCGACGGTTGGACCTCCAGCGGCTTCTGCTTCCGCTCAGAAGAGGAAGACCACATCGTTACAGATATTTTTGTGACGTCACCGCGCATCAGCGGACTTAGAGACCACCGAGGCTGTTGTTGTCTTGGGGTGGTGGCTGGTGTCTGTGCTGCGGTGACGTCAGTACTAGGCTTAGTCATCAATGCGCATATGGAGATTGGTCCTCGCAGCATCGGATGTGCGAAGTGCTGCCTGTTCTTTTCGTGCACGGGCGTGATCTTTTTGAGTTTCGTGGGTATACTGCTCCGGAAGCAGCCTATCTACATGATCGGGATCCACCACCCCCGCACCGCATCGACCCAGTGCTTCGGTGCGGCAGCGATATACGGAGCTTGCATTGTCGTGTCTGCCTTTGTTCTCCTCAAGGGCCCGAAACCAACGCATCGCGCGACCCTGTCTGCCGGCGAGTTGTGCCTTGTCCCCACCACCACCTGACGCGCAGGCCTGACGGAGAGGCAGCGGGGATTCCTCGAGACGCTCGACCACCGCCATCCCGAGATCGAAATGCAGCCGCAGTCTAACGCCACCATGCTCTAAAGAACTTTACCTAGAATGTAGCGAAATCCTCCTCCTCCTCCTCCTCCTCCTTGACGCGAGGAGGATCGTGATGGTCAGGCGGGTCCTCTACCGGGGGATCGCTCGCGTGCCAAAAGTCAAAGGGCGGATCCTCGTCGAGGAGGAGGGGTTCGGCGAGCTCGGAGACAAGGTCCTGGGCCTTGGCGTGGCCGAGCTTGGCGGCCTTGAAGAAGCACCAGAGTTGTTCGTGTTTGTCGTAGAGCAGTCCGAGCTCGTAGAACGCGTCGGCCGAGCCAAGTTTCGCGGCTTGGCAATACCAGCGGACGGCTTCGTCTTCGTCGCGCTTCACCCCGCCGCGGCCCGTGCTGTAGAGTCTCGCGAGCTGGAGTTGGGCTCGCACGACGCCGAGGTTGGCGGACTTGCGCAGTAGAAGGAGTGCCGCCGCGACGTCTTCTTCGCCGCCGACGCCGCGAGCCCGAAGAATTGAAGCATTGTAGGCTGCTTTTCCGTCGAGGAGCTCCGAGGCTCGTCGCTCGTACTCGCGGAGCGCCGCGGCGTCGGTGCGCGGCAGCCGCTCGAACGCGAGAGATATGGGACGCTCCAGAGACAACCGCAACACAAGAGCCGCGAAGTCTTCCGGCGTTTCGACGTTGATACGACACCCGTTCACCGCCACCAATGCCTCCCGCTTCGCCGTAATCACGCGCACGGCGCCGTCGACGCGGGCGAGCACCAGCGATATCCCCAGCTTTCCCTCGGTCGTCCAGGACCGAGTGAACAGCCTCCCCTCATCGTCCTCCATATCCGTTGATGATGATCCCGTTAAGTTCCGTTGGAACTATGCAACTTGAAGTGCAGTTTGATGAACTTCCATAATTCCAATTGCCCGTTATTAGAACGTTTTTTTTTTCTGAAAGAACCGACTCCGAAAGTGGTGAGTCAGGCTGTAGCTGCGTGAGAACGCTCCACGAAAGTTAGTTGGCCATGCGGCATGCAACCGTCGTTGACAGCGACGAGGCGACCGTCTTCGACGCCCTCACACACGCCCACGACTCGCCGTACTGCGTTAAGCTCGAGCTCTTTTGCCGGGTACGCGATAATAATGAGGCGCAGGAGACGACGTTGACTCAGGTCGCGGGCATTCCCTACTACAAGCCCCTATGGACGAGGCCCGAAGTCGTTCCTCCCAGGTCCAAGGAGATCATCGACCAACTCGAGCGAGATGGCGTCACGATAGACAGCGACGCCGTCGAGCGAGAGGCGCGCCGCATTTCGGTCGCGTGCGACGAGCTCTACTTCGCGATGCTCTACTCGACGTGGAACGTCAACTGGCGCGGAACGCGAGCGCGATACTTCGATAAGGGACTTCGCGGCTGCTTGAGGAGCCGTCGAGCGCGCAGGCGGGTGCTCAAGGCGCTCCGCGACCACGGCATCGTCAACGCGCAACCCGACGACGTCGTTCGCGACGCCAAGCGACTCGTCGACGACCTTGCAACCGCCCTCGGTGACCACCAGACCTTCTTCGACACCCCAAAGCTCACGACGGCCGACGTTTCCGCCTACGCCATGCTCGACTGCTTTGCGTACGGCGACCTCGACCACAATCCCGTCGGGGACTACGTTAAAACCAAGCCTACCTTGATGGCCTTCCTTGCCCGGGTTGCAAACCAGTACTTTCCTACGGCCCACAGAGCTCCGCGCCAACATCTACACCTCAAACCCGTCAAGGCCGTCCGCATCCGTACCTGGGAAGAGTACTACTCCTGAATTAGGTGCCCTTGCTTGCTTGCTACTTTATTGCAACCCCGACTTTTCTTTCTTTCTTTCTTTCTTTCTTTCTTTCTTTCTTTCTTTAGAGGGCGCCGACCTCTTTTTTTCTCCGACTACTTCGCTGACATGTCACTGCGCCTCCCGATTATGCATGTCCCTTCCTTCGAACATGAGAGCCTCCTCGTGCCGTCTCGTCTGCCGCGGGTTTCCCTTCACACACACCTGCGATTAAACACCATGTACATTAGGGTGCCGCCGTGGCAGGCACGAGACCATCTTCCCGATTATAGCAGCGGAATTATTTCGGGTAGGTGGTTCTTTTCTTGTGTCCACGTGCGATGGAATCTCGTGCTATGTTGTGGCGAATCGAGCCGTACGTAGCGCGCTTGCACGCGGGCAAAAAAATTACAGAGAGCGAGCAGCCTACTGCTACCTGAGTGCTACTGCTCTACTCCCGAAGAAGGCTCCTGCGCACGGTAGGCAAAGCCCCTTGCTCGCTCGCTTGCTTGCTTGCTTATATTGAGAACCCGACCGACCGACCGTCCGACCGCCTAGAAAAAAAAGGCACCGACCTCTTCTTCACTCCGCTGACATATCACAATGATGCGCGCCTCCCGATTATGAATGATCCTTCAATCAATCGAGCCTTACAGTGTCGTCTTGTCTGCCTATTCCCACTGCCCTTTAGCCGGATTTCTTGCGATTAATAACACCACGTATTCGCCACCCCCCTGGTGGGCACAAGCATCCTCGCATCCTCGCACATCCTCAGGCGGTGGCAGAAAACTCATTTGGTGTCTGTCTCGTCAGCTGGGAGCCTGCTTGAACTCATAGAAATCGCGGCTGTTGCGAGGCAGACGTAGGAACGACTTTGCGCGCAAGAAAGAACAGCAGCCTACTTCTTGACGAGAGCGTCAAGGCAGACGCCGGCCATCGCCGAAAACAAGACGATAAAACCAACCAGAACCAGCAAAGCCACGAGGATCGAGGGCCCGCGGTTGACGTCGTAGTAGTCGAGCACGGAGTTCGCGTCGGAGAAGGGGTGGTCGTTGTCAAAATTGTTTTTCATAGCGGCGACCCAGCCGTAGTAGAACCAGTTCGCCCAGACGTACCAACGCCAGCCAAGGGGAATGTCGGGGTAGATGATGATGTACCCGGTAAACAGAATGTTGATGGTGACGTAGGTTGGCAGAATGGCGTTCGCGGCCTCGATGTTGGGGCTCACGGCGGCGACGGCATACGCGACGGCGACGCCAATACAACCGATGAAGTACGAAATCAGCCAGAGGATCACAAGGCTGCCCTGAAGGCTGATGATACCGTAGAGGGCACCGGTGAAAAATAGGGAGAACGGGAGCAGGCAGAAGCATTCCTCGAGCATCTTGGCGAGGAGGTAAGTAAACGACGTATAGCAGCCGTCGGCAATTTCTCGGAGAAATACGGGTCGCTCCATCACGAGCTGTGGTATGTAGGCCGATGCGCCGTACCCCGGCAAAATAACGACAAACCACAGCAACCCGACGGTGTTGGTCACGTTCTTTTCCGAGCGTGCTTTGCTCCCTTCGCCCCAGAAGAGCGACGCGAGGACCAGACCGTAGAGGACTTTGTCGCCGAGCCTCGCACCGATATACTCGGCATCGGTGAAGTTGCGTCGGCTGCGGTAGTAGAGCAACGTCAGGACGCCGTGGGTCTGCGAGGTCGCAACGGCTCGGTCGCGCCGCGCGTCGGCGCCGCCGTCCCACGCGAGCGAGCCTTTAGCGGCCGCGTTGAGCACAGCGCCGGCGTCTTTTTCGGTTGCGGCCATCGCTGCCTCTACTAGAGCCGCCCCGCGTGCCCCATCCTCACTCTCGCGCCACTTAATGGCGAACGTGCGGCTGCGTTCCTCGGGGTTGGACTCGGTGCCGCCCCCGAACACGTACATCATCGTGTCCGCGAGCGAATCCCCTTCGACGTACGGAGTTCCACACGCAGCGAGGTGCTTCGCGAGAGGACCCGATCCGTCCGTACCGGTCGGCGCGCACCACAGCATCCTGCCGCCGGTACCGAGGCACAAGACCTTGTCGACGAAGAGCCGGAACGCTCTCGACGACGGAGAGTGAAGCGTCGCGACTACCGCGCGGCCGCCGTCTCGCGCGAGCGCTGCAGCCACGGACAACACGTCGTCGGCTGTCGCCGAGTCGAGGCCAGTCGTGGGCTCGTCTAGGAACAGAATAGGCGGCTTGGTGATGAGAGCGTTTCCTATGTTGACCTGACGGCGGGATTGTTACGTTACGACGCCGCGCGCGAAGAAAGAAGACAACGCGCCCGTTTCCGTTGGCCCCCTGAAATGCTGCGCGTCGCCGCCGTCGCGCCGCCCACCACGGTGTCGGCGATCGCATCTAGCCCGAGCTCCCGGACGAGCTCGGCGACGCGCTCCAGCTTCTGAGCGCGCGTCACGGACGTCGCGCACTTGAGCTCGGCGGTGCACTCGAGCGTTTCCCGGATGGTAAGCACGGAGACCAACGTATCTTGCTGTTCGCAAAATCCCGTATATCTTTTCCGCACGACGTCCGTCGGCCACGCTCCACCTAAAGACAACCGGCCCTCGAGCTTTGACTTGCGCAGCGACCGTCGCGCGGCGAGCAGTTCGATCAGCGAGGTCTTGCCCGCGCCCGAGGTGCCCATGATCGCCGTCATCTCGAACCGGTAAAAGCTTCCCGTGACACCGTCCAGAATCACCTATTATCATCGCCTAGAAGAGATTCCGTTTCAAGAAATATTATCTATACCTTGTCCTTTCGAATCGAATACCGAAGGTCTTCGAAGGCGACCATCGGCGGATCCTCTGGCGCCTTCTCCACGTCCTCTGGCGCATTCTCCTCGTCGGTGGACAATTGCATCATCTCCGCCATTGCTTCTTCGGTGGTGTGTGGAACGGGGGAATGCAGTGATCAACAGTTGATCGATCACCTTCAAGTTCCATCTTGAAGACACTTGAAGAATGAACCCTATAGGTCATTTTCGTGTAGGAGGTGTGTCCAACGGATATTGATGCGGTGGTGGTAGTGTTCAATTGTAGCCAAAGCTACGAAGGTGTGTAAACGAAAATTGTAGATTTCCGGTATAACGTATAGGGTGGGTTTGTTGGGGTATGAGGGATGTGCCTGACGGGCGGAGTGTTCAGGGTGGGTTTGATGACTATTGTTTATACCAGGGCGCGGGCTAACGCCGGCGCTTTTTGTCTTAGATAGAGCAATAATGACTTAGTTACATCGATTTTTTGTGCTTAGTTAGAACCATTTAGTTGGTGCATGATACTAACCCTTAAGTTGATTCGAACTTAGTTTTGTGATGCATCAAATTAAGCTGCTAAATAGGCCACACTTAAGTCGCTGTTGTCAGCGCGGGGTAGCTGGCTCCCTTGCCCCGGTGGCTATCTGCATGGTTGCTGTGGTGGCCACACGTACGCCCTGCGCAGGCATCTGTCCCCTCGGCGTAGGTTGTCACCTGTTCGCCTCCCGGGCGATGGTGCACCTACGCCTTGAGCTGGCATCGGTCCCCCCGGCGTAGGTTGGCACATGTTCGCCTCTCGGGCGATGGTGGACCTACACCTTGCGCAGGTACCAGTCCTCCCGGCGTAGGTTGGAACCCGTTCGTCTCTCGGGAGATAGTGGACGTACACCTTGCGCAGTTACCAGTCCTTCCGGCGCACATTGGCACCCGTTCGCCTCCTGAGCGGGCCGGTTGGAAGCCGGAACGTTAGCAATGGGGCGGGTTATGGCCGGGGGACGCCTAAGGAAAAGTTATCGACGCGATGGTTGTCAGCCAAATCGTGGTCTCCGTGTCGCATGGCGACAGGCGTCAACTCTCCCCCAACGCTCCTTTCAGCGCCTCTCGTCTGAAAAAATCCCCGGCGATTCTGATCCCGCGCGCTTCGGCGTTAGGATTATTCTACGCCTCATGCACTGCGCTAGCCTATCGTTAAATCTATTCTACGCCGCATGCACTGCGCAGGCCTCTCGTTAAATCGTAAGTCGGGGGTACACAAGGCGATCAGGGAAAGCGGGCGCGAGAACCTAGGGTCTATATGTCGACGGCCGGCATAGGCGGCAGGGGCAGCCGCCAGTAATGGCCATAGCGGTCGTTGACATTACGACGCGCCGGTACGCGGTGAGCTCGTCGTAGTAGGGAGCGCGACGAGCAGCCATTGCGATGGTTTCACTGGGACGGATGTGGTTTAACTCTGCCCAGCTGCGTACCCGCCAGCGAAGCTCCATGCCGTAGCGGGATTCACCGTGATGTTGTTGTCGGGGTCGCCCGCCGTTCTTGGTCGCTATCGGGCTGTCGGCGGGCAGAAGTCGGTGGATGGAGTCGGACGGGCAACCCCAGCGCAAGTCCCAGTAATTCAAAGGAAGAGCGTCCTTGCGTGGGGCTTGGGGGTCTAGTTCTCGAAGTAGCAGGTCTACAGGAGGAGGCTCGGCGTAGTCGAGCAATTTGCATCGGGCTTTTCGCGGCGAAGGCTGCGGCGAGAAGTCGAAGGGGCCACCGCCGGCAGCTGTGCCATGAGCACGGATTTGCCGAAGGGGTAGTGGACCTGCAGAAGTCAGTTAGTAAGCATCGGCTGACCGTCAATCGTCATCCTGGGCTTACCTTGTCTACCGGCGCTTCCTAGAAGGATTGGCAGACGGCTTGGCAGATGGCTTGGCAGACAGCCAAGTTGCACGCGATTTCTCGGCGGCGGCGCGAAGCGAGCGTGTGCGTCCGGCGGCCTAGTGAGCTGCGAGGTTGTGGAGAATTCGATGACAGTCCACTCACGGATCCAATAGCCGTCGGCTGGTCCTGCAAAATGGTTTTACCCAAACGACACATTGCCTGAGACGCACATTGGCTGGTAGGTAGTAGCCCATGGCAATCTCGCTGGTGATGCAACAGTCGCCTCCCCATTCGTGGTAGTCGGCAGTGGAGCCGTCGTCATACTCGACGACGACGTGCGTATTTGACTGGTGGTGCTCGACCTTCGCAGTACCCGCGACATAGTCGCTTGGGGACTTGTGCTCCATGAAGTTCTTATCGGTGGCCATGACTCGGACGGAATCGCGCTGCTCGTTGATGAGTTCGTCGATCAAATTCTGCAGTTTGGCTTGGGCAGAGTGCTTGGCAGAAGTGGTCGTGGGAAACCAAGAAGAAGCAGCGCTGGCTTCTTGAGACACCGCAGGACCCTGCGCGTCTCCAACAACGTGGGGCATCGAAACGGGCTGGTCACCATATTTACGGAGTTGTCCAGCGTCCGGCTTCTTCCGAAAGCGCAAGCTGGACCAGGGAGGGTCTGCAGCCGGACGCTTGCCTGCGCGCGCGCGTGCCTTGTTGTTTGAAGCGCCATCGTCGATCACGTCGGCATCGCCGATATTCAGAGTCGAGATCACACGGACGGAGTTGGCGTCGAGCTCGGTCTCCATGTCCTCCTGGACGGAGTTGGCGGCGAGCTCGGCCTCTATGTTCTCCTTCTCATGATCCAGTTGATCCTGCGCCAGCGCCGCTGCTGCTTCCTCATCCTCATCCGCTTCCTCTACCTCGTCCTGCTCGTCCTCCACGCCTGTGGAAACAGTAAGAGATGTTCCAGACTGAGCTCTGCACCTGAGCGTTTCTGCTGCGACGGGATACCAGCAAGTCCGCTGATTATGCCCTTCCTTGCTTTCTGCGTTTTGCGCTGCAACTTTTTAGAGTCCTGGCCTCGTCCACGCTTGGTCTTGACAATCTGCGCTCGAGCAGGGTCCTCGAAACGCTGATGCTTCTTAGGCCGCCCTGATTGCTTCGGCTTGGTACAGGGTGGCAAGACAGAGTCCTGCAAGTCGCCACTTTCGAGTCGCCCCTGATATGCGGCTTCGACGTCATCTTTGTCCAGAATTCGAAGTGGCTCCAGGCCTTCGTACTGCAAACTATGGTAGTTGTTGGTGCACCACCTCGGATAGAGGCTGGCGGGATCCTCAGCTCGCGATTCCTGGGCGATGATCATGCACCCACATGGCAGTCCCGTAGTTGAGAAGCGGCCGCAAGCGCAGCTGAAATTCATAGATGCTTGGCATCCATAGTCAGCTTCGTTAATGAAGTCTCGGGGGCCAATGATGACCGAGTAAATCTTCTCGCGAGCATTGTCGGCCAAGGGCCATTTAATAGCAAAATGAACTTCGTCTTCGCTGACCATACGCACAGTGGCACGCAACGCGGCTGCGCACTGTGTCACCAGATCCTCGTAGGCTGCCGTCCTGCGAAGTTCCGCGCGGAGGTGTCACGTGGCTAAGTCCAGTCACAAAAAAAGTGCTTGTTCGATCACAATAAGCTCAGATAGATGTCCCGGCTGCGACTTTTTTGATTCAAATGTAACTTTGTTTGATTCAAATGCATTTTTTTTGATACAAAACAAATTACTTTGATACAATAAGACTTAGTTTGATATAGTTACACTTCATAGCACTTACGTCAGACGCATCGAGCTTTTCTTCGCCTCAGCCGCGGCAGCGAGAGGTTGGTTGAATCGCTGGCTTGTTTCCTTGATGGCGACGAACAGCGACCTCGGCATGTTGGTCAGCCGGGCATTTATGTCCATGTTGTTGTGCGACTCGGCTATGTTTGTCGTCGTCTTGCCCATGAGGTTCTTCCCGGCGTTTAGAGTGCTGAAGGTGATATTGGCTCGGTGCTTCGAGGCGGTGTCGTTGGCGGTTTTGAGGCGGTGTGCGAGTTGTAGAAGCGGAGTGAGCACCACTTTGGTTGACACTTACCCATTCCTTTGCCAGTCTTGACATCTGGCCACGAGCCTGATCCATCTCGTGGATTGTCGTTGCCGTCGCCCACTCGCGGTAGTTCTCGCCGTCACCCGGCTTGCCTGACTTGGATCAGTTCTCTCCGCCGTGGGTTTCCTGCACAAGAGCACTGTCAGATGGCGCCGCCTTTCATTCTAGGGCATACTGCAGCCAAGAAGCTCTGCCGCCGGCATGACCTACGGCGCGCGCGAAGCTGAGGATGCTGAAGGTTGTATTCCATCGTACCTTTACATGCGCAGTGATGCCGCCCTTTGCAGCATCGGCGACGGAGATGTGGCGACGGCTCTTGAGCTCGGGCATGACGCTTGCGCAGAACTTGTTGAACATAGTCGCCGTCGTGGCATTTTCAGTGTCGTTGCACAGTGCCATTCCAAGCGTGACGATACGATCATTGGCGTCGGCGGTGACCCGGGAAAAGAGGGTGTCGTCTAGCAGGGTGTGCGCCGCGTCGACTTCCGTCCGCAGGCTCGAAAGGCCTGCTTTGGTGAATCGATCCGCGTGCGGCACAGTTATTAGCCGGCCCGACACAAACTTGACATCTTCGAACTCGGGGTCAATGAGCTGCTCGGGAAAGTCCACTTGCTTTTCGTCGAAGTTCGAAGCCTGGATTCCGCCTTCGCGAAGTTCTTCTTGCACCGATTAATGAAGCGGGCCTTGAGTTCCTGCTGTGTCGAGAGGAGGATCTTGACGCGGAAACCTTGATTCTCGGCGAGATCCTTGAAGACGAAGATCCGATCCTGCGCAAACACCGCGTATACATGCATGAATGGTACAGCATGGCGATGTTTCAACATAATATTCGATGACGTAGTTTGACGGCTGAAACCGGCTAAACATGGCTGAAAAGAACGAACACTGGATTGTTACGGCCCAGTACTCCGCATCCCCGACCCAGTTCTTGTACACTAATTCTTTGATGTTCTGAGCACGCTTCGGACATACTTCGCAGTACAAATATGGCTTGAGAATCGCGGCGAGCACCTTGTTCGTGACGTCGATCTCGGTCTTTTTCTCGTGGTTGCCGCCTTGCTGGCCGTCGATGGATGCTAGGACGGCGTCCTTAAGAATATTTTCAAGGTGCCTGGCCGAATAGTTGGACTTGGCCTGGGTGGCCATTGGCTTGAAATCCCCAGAAATGCAGGTGTGAGATACGGCGGCCGTGCACGTGCCGGCAGGGCCGTCACACCCGCGAGGCACCTGGAAGACGCGTAAGAACTCGCAGTCTTTGGCCTTGCAGACAATGTCCATCCGCCGCTTTGTGGACCTGGAATTCTCGAGAAGGTGGCCGTCTTTCTCGGCTTCCTCTAGGACGTGTAACTGAAAGTCCCACTTTGATTTGAAGCCATTCCCCACGGTCACCCCGTGGTCGATCTCCCTCAGATGAGCCAATTTCCGCGGCTCGCGGTCTTCGTAAGTTTCGGTGCAGTCGCGAGACTTGCCTGTCCTCCTAAAAGGCCTTTTCCTTCGGTCTTCATCCACAGCCTTCTCGAATGCCAACTGAATGTCATCTTCGTCGCTGTCCCCGAACTCCATCGTACACCCGAGAGACTCCCGCCGTGCCTCCATGGCGCTCCCACACCTCTCTGACCTGTCAGCCTCGCGAACAGGCTACCGTTGTCGTGCACAATCCAGGGTTAATGCGCGGTGCCACTCATCGTCGCGTCCGAAGACTATGCGAAGAACACGACATTCTCGTCGTATCCCGCATGAATCGCGAGTCCATCGAATAAGCCCGCTCGCAGTACGGACATCTCCTGCGCGGGCGCCTCAAGAAAACGTCGGAGATCCCCTCGGAACCGAACGGAGAGCCACCCAAAGACCTATAACAAGTGCGCGTGGGCGGCCTAGCGATTTTAGTACATAGCTTCTGTGACCGGGCCATGCAGCTTTCGGGGCGGCGCGGTTTCACCATGCCTTCCGGATGTGACGGGTGGCACGGCACGGAAACTGGCGTGCGGGTTATTTCGGTGTACGTCCCAACGCTCCAGCTTAGTTTGAACCACTTGGGCTTAGTTTGATACAAGTGCAGGCCAGTAAGTTCACCTAGTCCCAATCTCTAACCCCAGTAAGTTCACCTGTTCCCGTTAAGTTCACCTAGACTGGGTCCTAGTCCCAATCTCCAACCTCAGTAAATTCGGCGTAAACCCACTCGTGCTCACATCCTCTCACCCCACTCTCATTCGAACTCGTCGCTCTCACCCCCGCCAATCTAAGCTGCTTTGATCCGCACACGCCGCTAACCTTTGAGTTTACTCTAAAAACCCCAGTAAGTTCACTTGGTCCCAGTAAGTTCTCCTTGTCACTAAAGTTCACCTAGTCCCAATCTCCAACCTCCGTAAGTTCACCTGGTTCCAGTAAGTTCACCTGGCCCCAGTACGTTCACCTACAGTGCGCGTGTAGACGCCGGGAGGGGGCTTATCGGTATTGCGCAGCACGTGTGGGGTAGGGTGGAGTCGTCTACTCATAAGAGCACGTCCTCGGGGTTGCCGATCGACAGAGAGCCACGTAGAGCTGGACGTGACAGAAGACGGGCTTGGGCAAGAGGACGCCGACCTCGCCGGGCGTCTGGCCCTGGCTCTTGTTGATCGTTTGGCGTCGGCGGGCCTTAAGGGATACAGGTTGGAGGAGCCTCGGTGACACGACACGATCGATCATGTATCTGGTACCGTTGCAGTGGCCGTGCGACGGGTCGAGGTTGCGAAGACATTAAGCTCGCGATCAAAGTCAGCATGCCGTTGGTTGTCAGGGAGTCGAAAACTCGACTGTAAAGAGCGAGGCGTCGTCTTCCGACTCAACCTAGTCGGCCGAAAAGAACTCCGACGCCTCGTCTCCGGGAAAAAAAGGCCGCGGCCATGCGCGCTTTGTCAGCATCGACAACATCGTTTCGACGGGGCGTGAGAATGGCGCGCTGAAAGAGCCGCCGCGGGTCGTGGAAACAGTCTGCGAGGTCGCCGTAGACGGCTTGGAGGATCAATGTCTGTCTTTAAATGTCGAGTGCTAAGAGGGGGGGGTGTGTGTGGGGAGCATGAAGGATGTGGGTGGGTTTGTGGGGTATGAAGGATGTGCTTGACGGGCGGAGATAAGTCTGGCTCGCGCGCCTACCTGATCCTTACCCTGAATCGGGGAAGATGTGATGCTCCCTACACACACCCCCCTCTTAGGCTTAGCAGTCGACATTTAAAAACAAACACCCACATCCTTCATGCTCCCCACACACACCCCCCTCTTAGCAGTCGACATTTAAAGACAAACAAGTGCAGGCCAGTAAGTTCACCTAGTCCCAATCTCTAACCCCAGTAAGTTCACCTGGTCCCAGTAAGTTTCGTATAAGTTCACCTGGTCAGTAAGTTCACCCAGCTCACACCAATCCTTTGAGCTCGTCGCTCTCGCCTCCGCCAATCTAAGCTGCTTTGATCCGCACGCGCCGCCAACCTTTGAGTTTACTCTAAAAACCCTTTACTCTAAAAACCCCAGTATGTTCACCTGGTCCCAGTTTCACCTGGTCACTCAGTTCACCTAGTCCCAATCTCAAACCCCAGTAAGTTCACCTGGTCCCAGTAAGTTCACCTACAGTGCGCGTGTAGACGCCGGGAGGGGGCTTATCGGTATTGCGCAGCACGTGTGGGGTAGGGTGGCGTCGTCGACTCAGAAGAGGATATCCTCGGGGTTGCCGATCGACAGAGAGCCACGTAGAGCTGGACGTGGCAGAAGACGGGCTTGGGCAAAAGGATGCCGACCTCGCGGGGCGTCTGGCCCTGGCTCTTGTTGATCGTTTGGCGTCGGCGGGCCTTAAGGGATACAGGTTGGAGGAGCCTCGGTGACAACGACACGATCACACGATCGATCACGTATCTGGTACCGTTGCAGTGGCCGTGCGACGGGTCGAGGTTGCGAAGACTTTAACCTCGCGATCAAAGTCAGCATGCCGTTGGTTGTCAGGGAGTTGAAAACTCGACTATAAAGAGCGAGGCGTCGTCTTCCGACCCAGCCTAGTCAGCCGAAAAGAACTCCGACGCCTCGTCTCCGGGAAAAAAAAGGCCGCGGTCATGCGCGCGTTGTCAGCATCGACAACATCGTTTCGACGGGGCGTGAGAATGGCGCGCTGAAAGAGCCGCCGCGGGTCGTGGAAATAGTCTGCGAGGTCGCCGTAGACGGCTTGGAGGATCACTGTCTGGCTCTCGCGCCTACCTGATCCTTACTCTCGCGCCTACCTGATCCTTACCCTAAATCGAGGGACAAACAGACAAACAGACAGACAGACAGACAAACATCTGTCGATTAGTAGTTACAAGTGCAGGCCAGTAAGTTCACCTAGTCCCAATCTCTAACCCCAGTAAGTTCGGCGTAAACCCACTCGTGCTCACACCCACTCACCCCACTCTCCTTTGAGCTCGTCGCTCTCACCCCCGCCAATCCAAGCTGCTGTGATCCGCACGCGCCGCCAACCCTTGAGTTTACTCTAAACACCCCAGAAAGTTCACCTGGTCCCAGTTAGTTCACCTGGTCCCAGTTAGTTCACCTGGGCACTCAGCTCACCTAGTCCCAATCTCTAACCCCAGTAAGTTCACCTGGTCCCAGTAAGTTAACCTACAGTGCGCGTGTAGACGCCGGGAGGGGGCTTATCGGTATTGCGCAGCACGTGTGGGGTAGGGTGGAGTCGTCGACTCAGAAGAGGATATCCTCGGGGTTGCCGATCGACAGAGAGCCACGTAGAGCTGGACGTGGCAGAAGACGGGCTTCGCCAAGAGGACGCCGACCTCGCGGGGCGTCTGGCCCTGGCTCTTGGTGATCGTTTGGCGTCGGCGGGCCTTGAGGGATACAGGTTGGAGGAGCCTCGGTGACACGACACGATCGATCATGTATCTGGTACCGTTGCAGTGGCCGTGCGACGGGTCGAGGTTGCGAAGACTTTAAGCTCGCGATCAAAGTCAGCATGCCGTTGGTTGTCAGGGAGTTGAAAACTCGACTGTAAAGAGCGAGGCGTCGGCTTCCGACCCAACCTAGTCGGCCGAAAAGAACTCCGACGCCTCGTCTTCGGGAAAAAAAGGCCGCGGTCATGCGCGCGTTGTCAGCATCGACAACATCGTTTCGACGGGGCGTGAGAATGGCGCGCTGAAAGAGCCGCCGCGGGTCGTGGAAATAGTCTGCGAGGTCGCCGTAGACGGCTTGGAGGATCACTGTCTGGCTCTCGCGCCTACCTGATCCTTACTCTCGCGCCTACCTGATCCTTACCCTAAATCGAGGGACAAACAGACAAACAGACAAACAGACAGACAGACAGACAGACAAACATCTGTCGATTAGTAGTTAGGATTAGGACAGACAGACAAACAAACATCTGTCGATTAGTAGTAAGGATCATTTGAATCAAACTAAGCCATCGACGTTGCCCCAACTAAGTCACGATGAAGCTCTAATTAAACCACAGAATAGTAGGATCTAATTAATCCGCCCTTGCCCTAATTGCGATTCCCCCTTAATATTATGATCCTTAGGAAGGGCGGCAGCCTCTCTTGTCTGCCTTTAAATGTCGACTGCTAAGGGGGGGTTGTATGTGGGGAGCATGAAGGATGTGGGTGGGTTTGTGGGGTATGAGGGATGTGCCTGACGGGCAGAGATAAGTACGCGGGACCTAGTCGGGGTCATCGCCAAGGCGTGGGGCAGGCGAAGAGAGGAAGGGCCCCGCCCGTAGGTCGTACGCATGCTGCCGCCGGACGTATGTGCGACGAAGGGTGACGTCCTGCTGGGATCGGGCGGCCTGGGTGGGGTTCCCCGAGGCGGCGACATGGGCTCTCTTGTCTGCCTTTGATCAGTCAGCATCATCATCATCATACTGATTGCCAAAACTCGCGCGACGATCTAAATATTGTGACCATTTTGTAGTAGTAGTAGTAGTAATAATAAGGATGCAGCACGTTCGCTTCGCATATCGTGGTGGTGGGCTTGGCGACTACTCGGCAGATGGGCGGCGGATAAAGTTATTCTTATTTGTTGACGAGGATATTGAGGAAGATCAAGGCCGTCATCGAAAAGAAAGCGGTGAACGCGATCAACGCGAGCATGCTCACGAATATGGAGGGCGCGCGGTTGACGTAGTAAAAGTCGAGGACGGAGTCGGAATCGGAAAAGGGATGGTCTTGTCTGAAATTATTTTTCATTCCGGCGGTCCAGCCGTAGTAGAACCAGTCGATGTGAGCGTACCAGCGCCAGCCGAGCGGAATCTCGGGGTAGATGATGACGTAGCCGCAAAAGAGGATGTTGATGGTGATGTAGGTGGGCAAAACGGAGTTGGCGGTCTCGAGGTTGGGGCTGAAGGCGGCGATAGTATAGGCGATCGCGACGCCAATACACCCAGTGAGGTACGATACGAGCCAGAGGACGATGAAGCTGCCTTGAAGGCTGACCGAGTAGTAGACGGACAAGACGAAGCAGAGAGAGAACGGAAGGAGGCAGATCCACTCCTCGAGCAACTTTGCGACGAGATAAGTCGATGGAAGGTAGCAGCCGTCGGCGACTTCTCTGATGAAGACGGGGCGTTCCATCACGAGGGTTGGCATGTAGGAGGAGGCGCTGTAGCCCGGGATGACGCAGGCGAACCAGATGAGGCCCACCGTGTCGCTCACGTGCTTTTCCGAGCGCTGTTGGCTCCCTTCGCCCCAGAAGAGCGAGGCGAGTACGAGTCCCAGGAAGATCTTGTCGCCAAGTCGTGCGCTGACGTACTTGTAATCGGTAAAGTTGTTGAGACTGCGGTAGTAGAAAAGCGTGAGGATGCCGTGCAGACGCGTCGTCGCGACGGCGCGGACGCGCCGCGCGTCGGTGACGTCGTCGTCCCAGGCGAGGGACCCCTCGGTGGCCTTTCCCAGTACCTTCAGGACCGAACCGGCGTCTTCTTCCATGGTGGCCATCGCCGACGCCACCTTGGACGCTTCGGTCGCGCCAGCTTCGCACTCGTGCCAATGTTTGGCGAAAGTGAGGCTGCGCTCCTCGGGGTTCGCTTCGGTGCCACCCCCAAACACGTACATCATCGTGTCCGCGAGCGAATCGCCTTCGACGTACGGGATCCCGCAGGCAGCGAGGTGCATCGCGAGGGGGCCCGACCCGTCCGTCCCCGTCGGCGCGCACCACAAGACCCGGCCCCCCGTGCCGAGGCACAAGACCTTGTCGACAAAGAGCCGGAACGCTCTCGACGACGGAGAGTGAAGCGTCGCGACCACCGCGCGGCCGCCGTCTCGCGCGAGCGACGCGGCTACGGACAAGACGTCGTCGGCCGTCGCCGAGTCGAGACCCGTCGTCGGCTCGTCTAGGAACAGAATAGGCGGCTTGGTGATGAGCGCGTTTCCGATGTTGACCTGGGGACATAAAGCATCACGACACGAAAATTGATTGCTCCTCCTACCCGTTTCCGCTGACCCCCGGAGATGCCGCGCGTCGTGGCCGTCGCCCCTCCGACGACGCTGTCGGCGATCGCCTCCAGCCCGAGCTCGCGGATCAGCTCGCCGACGCGCTCAAGCTTCTGCTGTCGCGTCACGGACGTCGCGCACTTGAGCTCGGCGGTGCATTCGAACGTCTCCCGCACCGTAAGCACCGAGACTAGCGTGTCTTGCTGCTCGCAAAATCCCGTGTATCTTTTTCGGACTACGTCCGTCGGCCACGCCCCGCCCAACTGCAACTTGCCCTCGAGATCGGCCTTACCAAGCGACCGCCGAGCGGCGAGCAGGTCGATCAGCGTCGTCTTCCCGGCGCCCGATGTCCCCATGATCGCGCTCATCTTGAACCGGTAAAAACTCCCCGTCACACCGTCGAGAATCACTTTGTCCTTGATCGAATACCGCAGATCTTCAAACGCGATCATCGGCGGGTCTTCCTCGTGCCTCTGCTCCAACAGAGGATCCTCCAGCTCGTCGGCTTGCGTTCTCATCTATCTCTCTCGTCGCCCAAAACGTCGATTGATAACGCGCGCGCGTGCAAAGAAGAGGGTGCTCCTTGAAGATTCTTCCCGAACAGTCCCGAACCACCAGTTGTTTTGCAAACCTCTCTCTTGTGGCAAATGTTAAACGAGCGATCCAGTAGTGTATAATTTTCTGCCAGAGACATCTTTCGGTCGGGTTCATTTTCTCGGTCATATCTCTTGCGCCCGCCAGAGGACGTGCCCTTCGTGACTGACTGAATGACGCGTTTTATGAAGAGCTCAAAATTTCAAGTGCCTACGTTCAGGTATATTCCAAGGCCGCACACAGCCACAAACTAGATACTTATTATCCCGTGACCACGCACGATTGTGCGTGGCGACGGCAGTCAGTCACAAGACCAGACACATTGGCGAATGTTTTATTAAGACTCACACCATAAATATACGCTGGAGAAGGCGTGGAATTCTTGATTGAGGTGTTGAATGCATGCGGCACCTCGAGCACTAGAAGAGCATCTGCACAGCGACATGATTCCGTGCGATACCCAGCGACGCGTGCGGAAAGTATAAAAAAATCAATGAATTTCGACGTTTTGTATGTTTATGTATCCGCATCTCGGGCGGGAGATGAATGGACCAATGCCGTGTGACATTCCGCACTTTGTAGGCAATCGAGGCCATTCATTATCGTAACAGAATGTTCCGCAACCCGGCCGGATGACCACGCGTGTGTTGAACAAACTCTTGTTGGCTAGCACCGCCATGATCGATCGTGTCTTTTGAGAGAGAGAGAGAGATTTATACCCGTTTATTATTATCACCGTTTTTGAGATGCGCATAAACTCAGCTGTTGAGATTCTTATCAAGAAAAAGATTCGGGCAGGAAAGTTTTGCTGGCTTTTTAATCGCAACAAATTAATCCATCCCCTAGGATGGCGCGCAGCTTGTCGAGGAGCTGCTCTCCGTCGCCAAAGCAAAATCGTCGCACGCACAATGTCACAGTATTAAAGGCGAGTTGTCCCGCATTTTTGCTTCTGGCGGGCGGGCCATTTTTTGCCGGGTCCCAAAATAATTTTGACGCCGGGCGAGATGGCTTCGGTGGCCCACGCCGGCTTTGTCTCGTCGGCAAAGAGCGAGTTCTCATTCGTCGGTGATGAGTGACTGATTGCGCTCACGTCGGCATGCCACGTGGACTATCAAATGCTTCTTCTGTTGTTGCGTCGGTGTTGTTGTTGTTGTCGCGAGAGGCTCCACCTTAATTAGATATCACCTCACCTCACCTCACCTCACACGTGGCATGGTGTGGTGCTTCTCGATGGCTGATATTTTTTTGGCGAGGACAACTTGCTTTCGGACGGTGGTGCTGCCGCCACGGTAACGAGTGGCCGCCGCCGCACTAAAAAGCACCATCCCGAAATCAATCAACAAATCAATCAAAAGTGTTGCGCGGTTCACACCAGCAGACCATCATGACCATCATCATGGAAGAAACATAAAAATGAGTATATTATTGGGGTCGTCGGCGCTACCAGTAGTAAGCAGCGGTTGCATCTCTCAGACAACACGAGCGTGCGGCAATATTGCACTAAACTTCGGAAGACGCGGATTCTCGGAGAACGCGGAGGACGACGCCCGGTTGGGTGGGCTGCTGCTCCCAGGAACGGCTCCTCTGTTGTTCTTGGTCGCGGGCGGGCAAGGCCGGGGATGAGGAGCGGGAGCGCCAGGTGGTGGTGGTGGTAGAGGTGGAAGAAGGCAGAAAGCTGGCGTGTCTGAAGCAAGAAGTCGAGGAGAGCACGCGTCCGACCGAGCGGCGGCGCCTCTCGACGACTCTGACGAATCGCGAGCGTCGCTGCTCGCGGACGGCTCGGTCGAGGAGGGCCGCGAGCTGGCGAACGCAGGAGTCAATCATGGTCTGCCGCTCGGCGCGCTTGAGGGCCGATATGCGGGTGTCGAAGGCGTCGGCGTCTTGGGCGGTTTGGAGCGCGAGGCGGTGCGCGTCGAGGGTTCGAACGCGCTGCCAGGTCTCGACGTCTGTCTTGAGGTAGTGCCGGAGCATCGACGGGAGGAGGTCGTCCCGAGTGTGAGTGTCGCGCGTGACGGCTTCCCGGAGGCGGTCGAAGTCGACGTCGTCCTCCGGCGTCCAAAACTCGGGGTAGGCGGAGGCGAGAAGGTCGTAGAGGTCTGGCGTGCGCGCGAGCTGGTTGAAGCGGTCGCGGGGCGCCGGAGAGCAGCAGCAGCAGACGTGGCGCACGAGGCAGGCGAGGCCCGCCGCGGCGACGAGGGTAAAGGGCAGCGCGAAGGCCGGAGCCTTGAGTTCCGGAACGGTGGCGTCGTCGTCGTCGGAAGCGCACGCGTTGGTCTCCGCGTGCTCTCGCCAGATGCGGTTGATGTTGGAACGGAGGTAGCAGGTCGAGAATCTGTCGTAGCTGGTCGCGCACTCTCCAAGTTCGGAGATCCAGAACGACAAGGCTTCGGCGATGTCGGCGCCGTCGCTCGCGCGGACGCCCGCGGCCATGTCGCGCGGACCGTAGGCCAACGCCGAGTCGGGGTGGACGTAAATCGAGTCGCCACAATAGTCCTTGTTGTTGACGACGGCCTGGAGGTGCGGGAGCGTGTCGACCAAGGCGTCGCAGGCCTCGCGCTCGAGATCGGCTACCGAATGCAGCGTTTCTCTGACGTCGAGGTTTGGAAACGTGGCGTTGACGTATTTCGAATAGGCCGTCCCCGAGCGCGTGCACACCGTCTTGCGGTTGCGGTCGAGGTCTTCGAGGGAAGCCGAGTGGAGCGAGTAGCCGGGCTTGGAGAGGATGGCGGCGAGGTTGGCCGTGTAGGACGACACGAAGATGACGCCGAAGAGGCACCACGCGAGGTTCAGAGTGTCTCCCTTCACCGTGCTCGGGTTGAGCGGCTGGCCCGCGAGGACCGTGTACCACGAGCTAAAAAAAGCCTGCGGGAGGTCGCGTCGGAAAGAATCGCCCGTTGCGTAGCCGCCTGTCGCCCCCGAGGCCTTCCAGACCGACTGATGGACCTGGAAGTCGACGTCGCCGTCCTCGGCGACGACTTCGCGAAAATCGGGGGGGTGGGCGTGCTCGGTCAGCCAGATTACGATGGCCACGAAGGTCGCAGCCCCGCACACATACACCCACAACGGCCACTTGAAGGGTCGGAAAATGCTCACGGCTTGCTCCATCCAGTTGTCTCTCGGGGTCCTTCGCATCACCGCCAAGCTCGAGCCGCTCAGAAACGGCGTCGTGAACAACGTTCCCCTAGCCACCCGTTCTTTTGTTTGGTAGTACATGCTAAAGTAGATGTCGCTCCTGTTCAGGCTCAGCACGTCTTCGGCCCCGCAGTTGTAGTCTCGCGCCGTGACCAGCGCCGCCTTGGACGTCGCCCCCGGAGCGCACTCGTCGTCGTCCTCTTCGCACGAGCACCTATCGGGGGTCTCGTTGCACACGCAGTTCGAGGCTACGCCCGAGGGCGGGAGCAACGTGAAGGTGAAGTTGGCGAGGTCCGCGATGACGATGATGAGGTCTATGATGAAGCCAGTCCATTGCGAAGGCGGCAGCAAGACTGACGTGTTCCTTGGGTCGATCATGTTCACAAACTCGCTCGTCTCCATCATCGACGACCCGTCGTGGACGACCGTCACCCGCAAGTGCCTTCCCCCCAAACTCGTCACCACGCCGCGCGCGGTGCCGACGACGACGACGACGACGAGTAGGGTGATCATCATCATTACATTACTACGTCGTGGTCAGGGTCCAGAACCGGTAAATTTTTTTTTTTTCGGTCCCGACAAGTTTTTGTCCGATGATGTTATCAACAAGAAGGGCATGTCTGCTGCTGCTGCTGCTGCCGACGGTATCCCGCAGCAGCTCGAACGTCGGGGAGACTCTGAAGGGGGAGCACCTGCGCATCACGGTGGTTCAGGATCACGGGTTCCCGGAGTTCGTCCAGATGCTGGGTCCCGGCGAGGTCGTGCTTCCGTGGGAGGAGTGGACAGGGTACATCATTGAGAGCATCGATGTGATCGCGAGGGCCGCAAACTTCACGTACACCCTCCAAGCACCTTCGGGCCGCGGAAATTCGTGCCTCTGCCTGAAAAGTCCGACGAAGTGCGACCCCCTCGGGTCGATCTCCGACTACCCTTGCGGGGTCGACGACGTGATCGAGCTCGAAACGTCGGACGCTTACTGGTCAATGTACTACGTCACCTCCGAGAGACAGCGGAACGGAACCTTTTATACGACCCCGATATTGAGCGACGTCGGGCTCGGCGCGATGCGACTCCAAAAAGAAAAAAGTCTACTCGGTCAGGCAGTTTTGATATTCCGGCCGTTCGACAAGTGGCTGTGGTTGTGTACGGTGCTGGCGGCGGTGTTCGTCGCCTTCGTGCTGTGGTTCACCGAGCACGGGCATCCCCCCAAGTTCCGACTCCGGTCGACCGCGGAGGGCGTCGAGTACGACGTCGTCCAGGATTCGATGTGGAAGGCGTCGAGTTCGGGGGAAGGAGGGTACTTGTCGCGCCAGGCGTTGACCAAGGAATTTCCCCAGGCCGTTTTCTCCTCCTTCTACACGATCTTGTCGGGTCAGCCCCTCAACCCATCCACGATGAAGGGAGACCTCCTCAACCTCTGCTGGTGCTTTTTCGGCGTAATATTCATCTCGAGCTACACGGCAAACCTAGCCGCTATTCTCTCGACACCCGAATCCAAGACAACAGACCTCGCCGACCTCAACGACAAGGGCGCGACAGTCTGCGCCCGCACGGCCGCTTCCTACACGAGCTGGCTCGAAAAGTCGTTTCCGGGACTCGACGTCGTCCGAGTCGAGGCCGAGTCTTACTACCAAAAATTGAAGAACGGCGACTGCGCGGCCGCCGTCGACACGAAACCCTACCTCGAGATCGTCGCGACGTCGAAATGTAGAAGCTGGGACGAGCTCCGACGGGGACGGGACAATTTGTACGTTGGCGAGAGCCTTCGGTTCGGTCCGCGAGACATGGCGGTCGGCGCGCGAAATCGCACGGTCGCGTTCGCGCTTTCGTACTGGCTCCTCGCGCACCGCAGCTGCGCGCGGGAACAGGACGTCGACAACGCTGCTGCCACCTGCATCTTTGCTAAAGGGGAGTACGCGGAGGATATATGGCGCGACCACGTTAACGCGAAGAGCCACTGCGTCGAGTACGAAGTCGGCACCAAGCTCGACGAGGTCGACTTTTTTCTTCCCTTTTTGTTGGTCTTGGCGGCAGGGATCGCCTGCGTGCTCCGACACGTCTCCTGCTTCTCCCCGAAAGCCCGCGATCGCTTCGTCCAGATGTGGTTCGTGCGAAACCTCGTCGACGAGCTCGCTTTCAATATCCGCTACGACTCTTACTGGGTCGAACCCAGGCTCGGCGCGCCCGAAATAGCATCCTCGAGAACCCTCGCGTCCTCCGCCGCCTCTCGCCGCGACCTCATCGACCAAGTCACCAAGTGCTCATCCTCCTCCACGCCGTGCCGCATCCTCGACGTGGACGCCCTCGTCGCCGACTTTCGTCGCGAAAAGGACTTGCGCGACCGCCTCGTCCCCTCGATCCTCCGCCACCTCCTCAAGACGGACGTCCAGCACTGGCAGCTCGCGCGCAAGCACCACGCCCTTCTCCGGGATCTCGACTACCCATTACCACCCAACGAAGAAGAAGAAGAAGAAGGCCAACAAAGCCGTATCTACGCCTCGACCCTCGACAAGCTCGCCGAGTACTTTGAAAATGCCCTCCTCGACCAGCTCCGCCTATGCATCGAGCGCACCGAGTCCGCCACCCGCATCCTGCGCGACAACCCCCTTCTCGCGAGAATTTTACCCCGCTATATCTTCAACCACCTCTTCTCCTCATCATCATCGTCGTCGTCGAACGACCCCGTCGTCGTCAAACACCGCGCCCGCTCGTCGATGCGCGGGTCGTGATGAAAGGAGGGGAGATTGAATTTTTTTGACCTCCGACCTCTTCTCTGTGATGGATCTCTCTCTCTCTCTCTCTCTCTCTCTCCCTCCCTCTCCCTCTCTCTCTCTCTCTCTCTCTCTCTCTCTCCCTCTCCTCCTCCTCCTCCTCCTCCTCCTCCTCCTCCGGAGAGTTAGGATCATCCCCAGCGAGGCATGCAGGAGGCAGCTAGGAGCCGTGATCATCGCCGTTGCGAGGAAGGCAAAGGCCGCCGCCGATCGAGTTCCACCTGCGTGCGGGAGGTCTACGACGCTGTTTTTTCCCGAATTAAGCAGAAACAACAAGACGACCTACCGAAGATTCAGCTCCGTAGTAGAATTTTTGTTGTGCTCGAGCGCCTCGCCGATTGCGGCGGCACCATCGGCACCGATGGAATTCCAGCTGCGCGTGTTTTTGAAGCCAACGAGTGTGTGTGTGGCAGCAAAAAAATCACCAAAGATTAAGCATCTGCAACGACGAGTTTCGTTTTACCGCCTCGGCGATTGCGGCGCCACCGACGTCGCCAATTAAGTTCCGCCTACAATCTCTTAAGAGAAGCGAGGCGTGGCAAGATCCCACCCGAGATCGAGCCTCTGGAGCCCCGAATTATGGACGAGCGCCTCGGCGATTGCGGCACCGCCAGCGTTCTCAATACAGTTTCCCCTGCGCGTTTTTTCCTCCGAGTCAAGATTTTTCGATAGTGATGAGCATATACCAGAGGTTGAGCTCGTCCAGCGTTGAGTTTAGATGGAGCGATTCGCCGATCGCGACGGCACCGGCATCGCTGATAGTGTTCGAGCTGCGCGTAGAGTCTCCTAAGTTGCGTCGGCAACCGAGCATACCGAAGATCGAGGCTCTGGAGCGTCGAGTTCTCCTTGAGCGCCTCGGCAAGCTTCTCGATGCCGTCGTCGTCGTCTCCGTGGTCTCCAATGGAGTTCGAACTGTGCGTTGATTCCATCGACGATCTTTTCAAGAATCATGAGAGTTACTTTCTTACCGAAGATCGAGAGATCGCAGCGAAGAATTTTGTTTCAGCGCCTCGGCGACCGCCGCGAATCCAGCGTCTCCGATGGAATTCCAGCTGCGCTTGGAGAATCGGCCGCGCAATTGAGAGGGAGGAAGGAGGCATACCCGAGATCAAGCGTCTGCAGCCTCAACTCATTCATTTTCAGCGTCTCGGCGATTGCGGCGGCACCGGGATTGCCGATGGAGTTTTCGCTGGGGCGCGTGTCGGTGCGATCTCGATCGAAAAGCATACCCGAGTCCAAGGCACCGTAATCTCGACTTCTTTGCGAGTGCCGTGGCGAGTGACGCGGCGCCAGCGTCTCCAACCGAGTTTCTCCTGCGCGTCCGTCCACTTTTGCTCGTGCGTCGACGATCGAGAACAGGTGGCATACCCAAGATCAAGCCTCTGCAGGGCCAAGTTTTGCTCGAGCCCCGCAGCGACAGCGGCGGCACCATCGGCACCAATGCCGTTATAGCTGCATTTTTTGTCTCCGCGAAAAGTCTCCGCGTGTCGACAAACAAACACGAGCGAGGCATTTACCGAAGCTCGAGCGTCTGCAGAGTCGACGACGAATTCTCTTTGAGTAACTCGGCGATTGCGGCGGCACCGGCGTCCCCGATAGAGTTCCAACTGCGTCGAGAGACTGCGCGAACGACAATCGAGAGAAAGAGCCTACTCGAGATCAAGCGTCTTTAGACTCGACTTGTGCTCGATTAGTGCCTTGGCTATTGCGGTGGCACCTGCTTCTCTGATGCAGTTTCCCCTGGGCGTTCCGTCTGCCGTCGAGGACATAGAGCGACCGACGTACCGCATATTCAGCGTCTCCAGCATATTCTGTGTGAGCACGTCGGCGATAGCTGTAGCACCACTAGCCCCGATGAAGTTCCAGCTAGCGTAACGTCTCCGCGATTTAGTAGCGAGGCAGGCACATACCTTAAAACAATTGTCTGCAGCGTCGAAATCTGCTTTAGAGCCCCGGCAATTGCGGTGGCACCGGCGTTGTCGATGGAGTTTGCCCTGCGTCTTGATTTTTCCGAGAGTCGACGTTCCTCAGTAAGGAAAACGTGCCGAAGATTAAGCGTCTGCAGCGTCGAGTTGTGCTTGAGCACCTCGGCGACAGCGGCTGCAACATCGCCGTTCCCAATATTTCTGTATCTGCGCGCGGCCGTCGTCGGAGTGTCTATTCACTACCGACTATTGAAACGAGGTACCCGAGATGAAGCTCCTCGATCGGCTCAAATAACACTCGAAGTGCCTCCTTGCCCATCGGCAGGACTCTTGACAGCCTACGAACGCGTAATTAATTTCGCCATCGCCAAGGAAGACAAACAACGTGCCGTTTAAAAAAAAAAGCTGTCTGTCTGTCTGTCTGTCTGTCTGTCTGTCGCACCTGTAATAAATGCCAGCGGCTTGAATCAAGTTCGTGTATCTGCGGCTCGCTTGAAATCGAGCAATTAATTCGGACGGGAGAGCTTTGACGATCAGTAGACCTATCTCGTCGTGACTCTGAAACAGCGACGACCAGCTCGCGGTGGATCCAACAAGATCATGCGCTGGGATCAAGGCGTCGTCTTGGAGAAGGTCGCGGAAGCCGTGCGCAACGGCAAACTGGTGTTCGCAAGCCACCACAAGCATGACGTCAGCGACGAGCGCGTCGTTTTGCTGCTGCTGCTGCTGAAACTCGTGGGAGTCCTTCATCCAAGTAGATCCACGATAGTAACGCGCCGCGAGACTTGCTATCTCATGATTTTCCAAGAGCTTTCGGACCTGACTTTTCAGAAGATAATGGACGTATCTTGCAGTTGAACCGACGGGAATCTCAAACACAGCGGCCGTCATCGCGATTTTTACTGCCACGACTTTCTGCGCCAACGACGGAACTCGATAGAAGGCGGCGTCGGCGAGCTGCTGAACCTTGCGCGCATTATTTCTGACGCAGCTCGCGCGATCCACATCGCTGATCTTTTTATTGCCCAACGACGCTCCTAGGTCCTCCAGAATGAGAGTCTCATAGACTTCGATCGTCAGTCGCAGCTCTTCCCAAGCGTCTTGGAGGTCGGCAGTGCGAAGCGCCACTATTCCGTCGTCGAGAATCTTTCTCGCGTCTTTGGCGAGGTCGTTGAAGAGTTCCTCTGGCGTGGCGTCGAGTCCATAGGAGGATGTCACGACGCACAGCAGCAACCGCATCGCGAACTCGATCGGAAGGGCAACAAGAGCAGACTTGGGACCGTCCCAGAGATTCCGAAGAAGACAGCTGCTCCTCGCGAGCTCGCGTCGTCCGGCCGCGAGGGTTTCGGCTGGATCACGCGGTGGCGGCGCGACCGCCGCGACCATTCGCGCAAGCCGCGTGACCATATCGCTGCTGGGCATCTCGTCGAGTTCGGATAAGGCTGACGACAGTCTGGCGTTCACTTCTGCCGAACTCGTATGCCTGCGTCGCGAAAAAAAAAGTCAACTCGTTTGCGTTTGCGATACTCACGCACAGCTCGCTGAGTATGACGTAAAGCGCGACCTCGATTCGGTCAGTGCGTGGATCGAGGATCGACTCGACGAGGGCGACAATCTCGCCGACGTTTGCGGTGACGCCATCGCGGAAGGCCTCTTCAATCTTGTCCTCGATTTGTTGGACGATATTTGTCGAATGCACGTCGGCGAGGACCTCGTCAAGCCTCTCGCTTACCTCGCCGTCGTCTTCACTCGTAAGAGTGACGCCGAGATGGGCTAAATCAGCCGCTGCCGCATCGAGGTGCTGGAGTTGGTCCGCGAAACGCGCGCGGTACTTCTTCGCTGCCCACAATCGCTGCCACTGCTTCTTCTTTGCTGACCACTTATGCGCCGTCTCGCCCAATCGCAAGAGCGCGTCGACGAGGCTCGCGAGGGCGCTCGGCCGCAGGTCTGTCTGCGACAACTCATCAACCTCGGCCTCGAGCCGTTTGCAGCGCTCCGCGACAATTTTCGCGAAACCATCGTTCTCGCCGCAGCTCGCGAGGCAGTCATTGACGTGGGCTATGAGCCCATGGACGACACAGCCCAGCGGCACGTCGTCAAGAACAGCGAGCGCCGCCTCTGTCCCGACCCGCGCTGCCTCGACGGCGACGGCGTGGGCAGCTCGGTGCATCGCTCGGTTTCTCCACGCATACAAAACGGACCGGCACGAGTCTCATCAACTCCCCTGCCGGCCGGAAAGGGGGGTCAGTCAAAAAAAAAAAGGAGCCAGAATGGACGAGAGCGTGTAGACGAAGAAAGGAAAGAAAAAGAAAAAAAATTGAGACAAAGAAGAAGCAAAACAAGAAAGAGCCGGCGCAGGCAAGCACGGAGCCGAGTGATTGGGAGGGAGAGAGAGAAGAAGAAAGTGCGAATAACAGCAAAGAAGGGAGCAGCAGCAGCAGCAGCAAATGGGGAGACTGACGTTGAAAGAGAGCACACATAATGAATGTAAAGACAGGAAAAGAAGAAGGGTGGAGGGGGAATCGGGCGGAGGGAAGATCGCAGATCACACACATGCAGTGCGCCGGCGTGCGCTGGAGAAGGACGGACTTGACTTCATCCCTCCCGGCGGGGTGCCCGTCCGCGAGCACTCCTTGTACCCCGCGTGCGATGCGACGCGCCGCAGCTCCTATTCAAAACCCACATCGCTCGACGACGACATCATGGCCGGGAGAGATCATATGATGTGCAGGGACGAGAAAAAAAAACGACGGACGGAAAAAAGCGTTAGATTTTGTCTACGAACATAAATGAGTTTTAGTAATCGGCGGCGGCTTCGGCGGAGAACTGGTGCACAAGGGCATCGAGGTCTTCGCGCCATCCGATAAAATCTGCAAGAGCAAAGGCGGCGTCGTCGGCGTCGCCTCGGTAGAAGACGTCTCGGGGAAGCGTCGCGTTTTCGGAGAAATCAAAGCCCGAAGCGACCGTGTTCTTGAAGGGAAGATTCTCGCCGACGCGGTCCCGGTTGACGAGAAGTCTCGGAGTGGTGGGCGCGACAAGATCGATGAGGGAAGCGAAAGGGTAGACCCGCAAGCTGGTCCCGACGACGAGGAGAAGATCGGCGGCCAAAAAATCCCGTTGAAGGGTAGCGAAGAATCTATCGGGAAGGGGCTCGCCGAAGAAGACGATGTCCGACTTGACAAGGCCGCCATAGCGCGCGTTGAGGCGGCGCATCGCCTCGTTTCCCGCAAAGAGCGCGGCCCGTAGTTCGGACGCGTCGACGTCGCGGCCGTTGTCGATGCATGTTGCAGAATCGAAGTTCCCGTGAGCAGCGACGACGGCGTCCGTGCTCAGGCCGGCCGCGGACTCGAGGGAATCGATGTTCTGCGTGTAGCACCTCACGAGTTGGCGCTTGTCGTCGAGTAGTCTGACGAAAAGGTGCGTCGGCGTCGGCGGGCGCGACCCGGGCCAAAGTGACCTCGCGAGTTCGTAGAAAGGCTCTGGATTCTGTCGGAAATAGTCCAATTCGAACACGGCTTCGGGGTATGGCAACCCGTACGCCTGCAGATTCTCGTACAGACCCGTCCCGGGGCTGCGAAAGTCAGGGAGACCACTCGACACGCTCGCGCCCGCACCCAACATCACGACCACTTTCGCGCCGTCCCTGATAACCTCCGCGACGCCCTTCAGATCGCGCGACGCGAGACTCCGTCGACCAAACAACGACAAGCATCGGCCACGATGGGACAACAGAAACAGGAAGGCTCGCATGCCACGTCAATGATCAACAAAACCCTACTACGCTTAGGAAAACCAGAAGAAGATCGGAGGCGCTCTTAAACGATTAGAACAACAGCGCGGGGTAGCGTGAGCAGCAACAACAACACGAAGCGCGTCCTAGTATAACTGGGGGGGGGGTCGTTGCCACACGGGCGACCATATCATCCTTGAAGACGGCGCCCGACGACATAAGCAGAACCCGAAGCCGCCACTCGCGCCACATCATGCGCTGACGCCGACTCGGATGGTCCACCAGATGGTGAAATCCATGATGTTAGTAGCTGAAAGCCATCACATCGCAGGGGAGGGTGTTTTTTTCTAATTATGTTGGAAGCAGCTTCGTACTTATGTGGTATTTCCTATAGAGGAGGGTGGTGTTAAGAAACACCGGTGTGTGTTGTGGAGTGCGCGTGCTTAAGAGGAAGTGGCCTTGGACTTGGACTTTTTGGGAAGGAGGACAGCATGGATATTCGGGAGAACACCGCCCGAGGCGATCGTCACGCCGCCGAGGAGCTTGTTGAGTTCCTCGTCATTGCGCACGGCGAGCTGGAGGTGTCGCGGGATGATGCGAGACTTCTTGTTGTCGCGTGCCGCGTTGCCCGCGAGCTCGAGGATCTCGGCACAGAGGTACTCGAGGACGGCGGCGAGGTAGACCGGCGCGCCGGCGCCGATGCGCGTCGCGTACTTTCCTTGCTTGAGATAGCGACCGACACGACCCACGGGAAACTGAAGCCCCGCCTTGGTAGACTTTGTGGTCGACTTGCCGGTGCCCGTGCCGGTCTTGCCCTTGCCGCGTCCGCCTTTGCCTTTGCCCGACATGATTGATTTGATGCTCTTTCGTTCAAGAGGAGATCTGCGAGGGGGGAAGCGTGTCGGGTCAACACGAAGCGGACGACACACACACTCGACGAGGCACGCGACTTCGTCACACTTGTCGACACGCGACGCACCTCGTTTGTGATTTGTTGTTTGAGTGTTTTTTGTTTGAATGTTGGCAGTTAGGTGCTTCGACTAGGGTTTGACTTGACTACAACTTTGCGCGATCTGTCGCGTGGGTACGGAGCGCAGCGCGCCACTAAATAGAAGGGTAAAGATTTTAAATTCCGCATCTTCACCACTGTGAGGAAGCTATGACACTTGCTTACCCCTGCACCACGTATCCAGTATCCTTACGTGTCTTTCTCTTATCGCTAGTCTAACGCCTCATACCCTTCGTAACATGGTAAGCAGGTGATCGTCGACGACGACCTGAGCTTGCTTCGTGGCGACTTCTTCTCGGCTTCAGTTCATTGCTACGTGCTCGGTTCTTTGTATCGTCTATCATGTCCTCGATCGAAATTCAAGCTAGCAAGCTTTCGCACAAACTTGATGCCTTCAGCGGTCCGCGACATTTTTTCCACCACTGGCCACGTCGCCTCGCGAACATGATCATCTCCACCGGCGATCACATTATCTCGACCAACGATCCTTGGACAAGCATCTCGCTGCTCTGCAGAAGCATCTCGCTGCTCTGAAGGCGAATTTCGCGTCAAGCAACAACGTTGATATCCATGAAAACCGCGACATGAACTTCACGCGACTTTACAAGCGCATTACCGATGTCTACATGGGCCGTGGGGATCGCGTAGCGAACTTCCTCAACAAGTTCATCATCGGAGTATACAAGTTGCTCGGCATTGTACCTATCACCGGCGTTCAAGTTTCTCGGCATTTTACCTATCACCGGAGTTCAAGTTGCTCGGCATTGTACCTGATCCGACGCACCCTCGAGTGTGTCCTCGCATTTGACTACGTGCATCGTGCTTCAAGCCTTACTGGCTTTGTTTTATCGTCTCGCGTTTCGTACCGATGAATGTGGTTGTACCCTTGCGAAGTTCAACAACAACCAATTTCGATGGCATGTGTGATTCCGCCGCGCTTATCCGCCGCGTCGTCAGCCACCAGACTCTTCCAAGCTGATGCAAGCACATCAACAACCCCATCCCACGGACGCCCCTCGTTTTTTGTTTTTACCTCCCATTGCACAGGCGCCTCGTTCTGTATTTTCCGCTATTCGTTGCTCCACCCCTCGTTCTGTATTTTCCGCTATTCGTTGCTCCCCTCCTCGTTCTGTATTTCGCCTATTCGTTGCTCCACTCCCCGTTGTGCATTTTCAGCTATTCGTTGATCCACTCCTCGTTGTGCTTGTCGGTTTTTGGTAAAACCAGCGAATCACGTTCCATCGCGCATTTCACCTGCCACAACTAAGCTGTGCCTGTCAATTTTTCGCGTGTGCAGTTTTCGTGCTTCCTATGTGGTTGGATCGCTCATCTTCGGGATCCTCGACAAACGCTTCTTTGCTGTGTGATTTGTGGTTCTCCTTCACGCACTTTTTCGCCGCTTTTCTGACCTTTAAAATTCGGTTTTGCTATCGACGTGAATTCCGTGCTCAGCACCCGCGACGCTATCTGCAAGCTATCTGCAACGTTCTTACGTGCCACAACTGTTTTGCCACTGTCGCCAACTTCTACCGGAGTCTATTCGAGTATGACGAACGAAGCTCACCGCTTGCTCCTCCAACGTTGGCCCATGAAGCTCACGTTTGTCGATGATCATACGCGCCGCCGCACGCGTTACTTTGCTCCACGACACGATGCCCTTACGAACGCTCGTCAACTCGAACTTTTTCTGTCTACCGTGGTTCGCCCATTCGGATATCGCATTGCCCTCATCTACACCGATCGTGACCGCTCTCTTATGGGCCAATTCGAAACCTTCTGTCTGGGCAACAATATTGCGCTTCGGCGCGCTCCGGCAGCACAGTCCAAAACTTCACAGGCTCACGCTTTTCCGGTGTTGTGGAACGCTCTCATCGCGCAACCGCGGATATTACTCGCACTCTTTTGGTACATGCGCACCGTCCACCTGATTTTTGGCGTTGGGCCATGGAAACGGCTGACTTCATCTCTGAGCGTATGCCAAATGCCTCTAATCCTGGATATATGACGCCATATGAAATGCTACATGAAACACTCCCGCGTGTCGATTTTCTTCGTGTTTGGGGCTGTCCTGCTGCAATTCCTACTGGCGACAAATGGCCTACCAAAGCTATAACCGGTATCTTTATTGGGTATCCCTCTGCAGGCCCTGGATATCGCATATTGCTTCAACGCCCCACAGGTCCTGTCATCCACACCTCGATTGATGTTGTTTTTGACGAAAATTTCGCTCTGCGTAAGTCACTGTCCACTCAACCCCTTCCTCCGTCTCTAGTGGATTCTCGTTTTCCTGACTTGTTTTATTACGACCCTCGTTTATCTTCGGCCGTAGCCCCAATATCGTCTGTTTTTGATGCTCCGGAGCCGGCCTTATCGGGACTGATCACCCCAGAGTCACTGCCTACACTGTTACCGGCCAATACGAAACGTGCACCATTACGTCGTGCCAAACGGGGCCGACCGCGCAAAGTCGACCAACGCGCGTTACAACAACCAACAAACTTTTTTACGGGCCATTCTGTTTCATCCTGTCACAATGTTGATACGGGCCATTCTGATGTCGATACGGGCCATTCTGTTTCCTCTGTCTTTAAATGTCGACTGCTAAGAGGGGGGTGTTCCTCTGTCGCTTCTGTTTCCCCCTGTAACTCTTTGTATGTCTCTTCTGTTAGCTTTCGTTTGTTAGTTCATTATGTCTTCCTTCCCCTTTGTTTAGCTAACACCCTTGTTGATCCCCATTCACACGTTTATTACTCTGCTTCCGAAGAAATGCCCCAGTATTCAGACCTTGACGAAACTACTATCACTTCCACCCATTTACGTGAAGCTTTAGCTCCGACCAATCCTGAGCGTCCTGGCTGGTTGCAAGCCATCGCTAAAGAATACAGCTCTCTTGGTCAACTTGGTTGCTGGGATGTTATGCGCCTTCCTTCGACGTTTTCTGGCAACATTTGTACCCTCAAGTGGATCCTCCGCAAGAAGTATGACTCTGGCCGCTTCAAATCGTACAAGGCTCGCCTTGTCGTCCGCGGTTACACCCAGGTTCACGGCATTGATTATCATGACACCTACTCACCGGTTGCCAACATCGTCACGATTTGCACAAGTTGGATGTCAGCTCCGCTTTTATTCAAGCTCCCATTGACGAAGACATCTATGTCTGGCCACCCGAAGGCTATGCTCCTCGCCAACCCACCGATGGTTCCAAAATCGTTTACAAGCTCCGTCGCTCTTGGTATGGTTGCAAACAAGCTTGTCGCAATTGGTGGCTTTATTTGGAACGCTTCCTTCTCAATGATTGTGGCTTCGTCCGCGGATCTGGTGACACTTGCCATTACAAGCTCGTGCTCAATTCTACCGTGGTCCTCCGTCTCGTTTTGGTCGTTGATGATCTTCTTGTGGCGCACCCTCCTCATTGCATTGGCCATTACCAAGCCTTCTTCCTCCGTTTCCGCGCTTTCACTGACGTCAATGAACTTGATCTCACCTCTTACGTTGGTCTTCGCATTACGCGTGATCGCCCTCGGAGAACCCTCACTCTTGACCAATCCCATGCTATCCGTGAAATCCTTACCGAACATCGCTTCTAACTAACTTAACTAACTTCAGACCTCTCCCGAGCATGGGAGCCAGGCCGGACCGACAGGAGCCAGTCCGGAATCACGGGCCTGTAGACGAGGGGCGCCGAAAGGTGGGTCGGCGGAGGGTGATCATCAAGCTTGTCGCCATGCGACGAGGAGACCGCGATGTGACTGACAACCAACTCGTCTATAACCTTCCGTCTGCGCCCCCCGGCCATACCCCGTCCCACTGCGAACGTTCCGGCTGCCAACCGGCCCGCCCGGGAGGCGAATAGGAGCCAACCAATCAACAGCAAACCCGAACTCACTCCCGCTCCCAAAGGTCTTCATCTTTCTGCGGCTGATTGTCCGGCTCCTGGTTCTCCAGATCACATCTTCATGGCACGCATCCCTTTTCGCCGTATTGTTGGCTGTGTCCTCTTCATCTCCATCATGACTCGTCCTGATATCACTTGGTCCGTCAATCAGTGTGCGCGTTTTCCCCACAATCCTGGTAAACCCCACTGGCACATCTCCATCATGACTCGTCCTGATATCACTTGGTCCGTCAATCAGTGTGCACGTTTTTCCCACAATCCTGGTAAACCCCACTGGCACGCTTTATCCCACACTCTGCGTTATCTCAACGGTTCTCAGGATCTTGCCCTTATTCTTGGTCGTGATTCTACCCTTCGTCTCTGTGGTTATTCCGACTCCAGCTGGGCCGACGACCCTGATGACCGCCACTCCACAACTGTTTCTTTGTTTTCTCTGCTGGCTCTATGATCGCCTACTGCTCCCGCTCGCAATACTTACTTGCTCGCTCTTCTTTTGAAGCTGAATTGCTTGCTCTTTACGCTGCCACTGCTGAGCTCTCTTGGCTTCTCAAACTTTTTGATGACTTTGATCTCCCTCGTCACACGGTCCCAATGTATGTTGATAATAGCACCACCGTCACCCAAGTTCGTCTCCAATGTCTCACACGGCGCACCCGCCATATTGACATTCGCTTTTACAGTACCGCCGAATATCATCGCAACCACATCATTGATCTCAAGCACATACCCCGCCTTCACAATCTTAGCGACATTTTCACCCGCAGTACGGAAGCTCCTTCCTTTCTCCGGCTTCGCGCTCTTTACCTCACTTCATGATCTTGCTGTTTTCTTGCCACAATGCCTCTGTGACGTCTTCCTCAAAGCTTCTCCTCTGTGAGCGTCTCACTTAACCCTTTTTCCTTTTCCTTCTTTTCCAGCACCTGTGTGAGGACCTCACTTACCCCTTTTTCCTTTTTCCTTCTTTTCCAGCACCTGTGTCAGGAAGCTATGACACTTACCCCTGCACCACGTATCCAATATCCTTACGTCTTTCTCTTATCGCTAGTCTAACGCCTCATACCATTCGTAACAACCACGGTCGCATTATTTACTATTGAATTATTATTGTGTCAAGTTTTTATACGAGAAACTAAGGAAACTCACCTGGGGTGGGGATTTTTATTTAAGGGCGCCATATGGACGTCTCTTGGAGCATTGGGTGCTCACCGCCTCCGACGGCGATTCGAATGTTGTTTATCGCGCCAAGAAGAGTCTACGGCCGCGGGGGGGGACAAACCCATCATATAAAAGTACCACCATAAGATCTAATAACTTCCGAGAGCCACACTTTTATATATATAAGACGAACTCCGATAGGTCAGCGAGAAAGGGCTTTGTCGAAATTCTCATCAGTCTGGGTGGCGAGGTCCAGTACGAGTCGGAGTGGCTTGCCCGCTTCTCGGCACCGCTCGAGGCGCGGTTGGTAGCGCTTCTCGAGGCTGTAGCCTAGGAATGCTGGACAAGATATCATCTTTTTTCGCAAAGTGCCGTCCGAAATCGCGAGCTCATTTTGTAAAAACGCGAGCTTTGGCTCCAGGTTAGCCTCGTAGCTGCAACCAAGCACCTGCGGGAACCGCAGTACGACGGTCTTGAGCTCGGCTTCGCTCAGCCCAAGACGACCCTGAAGCGCCGCAAGCGATGGCGCCACGTTGGCCTCGTAGCTGTAGCTGAGCACCGTTGGCAGCCCTAGCACGACTTTCTTAAGCTCCGCCGAGTTCAGCCGAAGCCTGACTTGCAGCGCGGCCAAGAAAGGTTCGACGTTGGATTCGTATCTCAAGCCGAGTATTTCTGGAAGCCGCAGCACGACTTTCTTCAGCTGGGGCTCGCTCAACTCGAGTCGGTCCTGCAGTGACTCCAGTGCCGGCTCGAGGTTGGTCTTGTAGCTGCAACCGAAAAGCTGTGGACGTCGAAGCACCACTCTTTTTAGATCGGTCTCGCTCAAGTCGAGTCGTTTCTGCAAAGCGGCCATTTTTGGTTTCATGTTTGCCTCGTAGCTGTAACTTAGCAATCGTGGGCATCGCAGCACCAGCTTCTTGAGTTCTGCCTTGCTCAGCTCGAGTCGCCGCTGCAGGGCCGCCAGCGACTGATCGATGTTGGGTTCGTAGCTGTGAGCGAGCAATACCGGGAGCCGCAACACGAGCTTATTGAGCTCGACGGCCTCGGCATCGGTCGATTCAAGCAGTCCCTGCAACAAAGCCAGAACCCGGGGCTCGATTTTGAATACGTAGCTGCACCCGAGCACGTGCGGGAATCCAAGCACCACCTTCTTGAGTTCGGAATCGCTCAGCCCGAGTCGCCGCTGCACCTCCGTCAGCGTCTTCTCGATGTTGTTCTCGTAGCTGCAAACAAGCACCTGTGGGACACGCACAACGATCTTATTGAGTTCGACATCGCGCAACCCGAGTCGTCGCTTTAGCGCCAAAAATAACGGCTCGAAGTTGGCCACGGATTTGCAATGCAGCACGGCCGGGAATCGCAGCACGACCGTCTTCAGTTCGGCCTCGCTCAGTCGTCGCTCCAGTGCCGCCAGTACCGGCTCAATGTTAGTAGGCTCGTTACCGCAATCTATCACCTCTGGGGAACCGAGCACCATTTTCTTGAGTTCGGCCTCGCTCAACCCGAGTCGTCGCTGCAGCGCCGCGAGCGACTGATCTATGTCGGCCTCGTAGCTGTGAGTAAGCAACACTGGAAGCCGCGTCACGAGCTTATGGAACTCGTCCGCACTCAATCCGAGTCGCCTCTGCAGCAATACAGCTGCCGTGTCGCCAGCAGGCTTCACCGTGTGCGTATCGTCTGCTTGAGTGCAGACGTCTGACACGATGTTCCTGCAACGCACGATTCGTGGGCTCCACCGGCGTTTCGACGGCGGTTCGAAGCTGTGCAGCAGGGCCGTTGCTGCGGTGACGAACGACAACATCATCACGACCGCTACGACGGGTTCGCTAGGAGAGCGAGGACAGCACGCAGTCGAACGCAGTGCGCATCAAGGGCAGAGCGCGGATGAATGAAGGGTTTAGGAGCACACTCAAAGGTTATTAAAGGGCGGAGTCGAGGCGGGGGTCGTGCACAAAGGGTAAAGGAGTAATCTCATAGGTTTCAGGGCAGGGCGGGCGTGGAAGGCGAGCAGGTCAGAGTGGCAGGCGAGATGGCGCTGAGCAAGGCGAGAGCAGAGCGGGGTGGGGGATTGGGGCAGGACAAGATGAGCCTCGGCACTGAGAAGCGCATGACGGTTAGTGACTAAAATCGCAGGTGAAGGGTAAGTGAAAGTCGGCTGCTAAAACGGGCCAATCACACCCTGCGTAGTCGCCTTCTTTCGAATTTCAACCGCAACAACCTGACACCACTATCACCTCTGGAGATCCGAGCACCGTTTTCTTGAGCGCGGCCTCGCTCAACCCGACTCGTCGCTGCATTAAATTCTGGCCTACTTGTAACGCTCTGAACACCACGCAGGCAACTACACGAGCACTAGCCATGGTAGTGAGGGGGACTTTTTTGCGCATCACATCGTAGTAGTAAATTTTTGCGCAACACATCGATCTGCGAGCACTTCGGATTCTCACTTAATGCGCCGAAGGTATGATTGCTTATTATAAATTTGACATGTCCCATACGTAACCCACCGCGCTCGCACCCCCTCCCTCTTAGCTGCCGACCTTTCAAAACCCGCCGCGCATAAAAAACACCGTAGCGAGTAAGACCTCCGGTTAAACAACGCCGAATCCGTCATCTTCAATCGTGAGGATTCTGAAGTGCAGTGGTAATAGAACGCAAGAACAATCCCGTCTCACCGTGTGAGCCTCGAAGTGAAGGATTAGGGAACAAGGTTAGTCCCCCTGGCCTCGGCAGACGACAGACGACAAATAGATCTACACCCAACTTTATATCTACAAACACGTACCTACGGGGCGCGTTAATCCATGAGCTGAGCTTGAGCACAACGCAAAGAATATATAGGCTCTAAGAAAGGAAAGGAAGGAGGAAAGGGAGCGTTTTCAACGGACGGCTCGAAGCTGAGCATAACAGATTTCTCTACATCCAGCACGCAGTTTCGGTCAGGATCGCAACAGAACTACTAAGTCTTTTATTTCCGTCACCACGCAGTCCGAGAAAAAAAAACTTGAACAAACTCATACTACTATTCCGTTTACAACAAGCTTCTCTGCAGACACAATATGAACAATGCATTCCTTCGTCGAGGGTGGTGTTAAGAAACACCGGTAATGTGGTGGTTGGGTTGTCGTCGCTTGGCAGAGGCACTTGGGTAGCTTAGGAGCGCTCGCCGCGAATGCGCCGTGCGAGCTGGATGTCCTTGGGCATAATGGTCACGCGCTTCGCATGGATCGCACAGAGGTTGGTGTCCTCGAAGAGGCCAACGAGGTACGCCTCAGCTGCCTCCTGGAGCGCGAGCACGGCGCTGCCTTGGAAACGGAGGTCCGTCTTGAAGTCTTGGGCGATCTCGCGGACGAGGCGCTGGAACGGGAGCTTCCGGATGAGGAGCTCGGTCGACTTTTGGTAGCGGCGGATCTCGCGGAGAGCGACCGTGCCGGGGCGGTAGCGATGGGGCTTCTTGACGCCGCCGGTCGCCGGCGCCGACTTGCGCGCGGCCTTGGTCGCCAGCTGCTTGCGCGGGGCCTTACCCCCGGTGGACTTGCGTGCCGTCTGCTTGGTGCGGGCCATGGCTGTGTGCTTGTTCTAGTTCTGTTGTTTCTTGTTTTGTGTTTCACTGCAACGCATGAAGACCGTTCAAGTATAACGGTCGTGCGGCTCGCGACACGCGATCTACGCTGTGATTGGCCGATTTGCGATGTATCCATCCTCTTTTATGTATCGGCTTACTCGGCTTATTACAGAGAGTAAAAGCAACCGTCGTCGTCGAGCAGAAGAGTAAAAACAATTACAACGACACACACGAGAGAATCATGTCTGGACGCGGCAAAGGAGGCAAGGGCTTGGGCAAGGGCGGCGCGAAGCGCCACCGCAAGGTCCTCCGAGACAACATCCAGGGTATCACCAAGCCCGCGATTCGGCGTCTCGCGCGCCGTGGCGGCGTCAAGCGCATCTCTGGGTTAATCTATGAGGAGACCCGCGGCGTTCTCAAGGTCTTCCTCGAGAACGTTATCCGTGATTCGGTCACCTACACCGAGCACGCGCGCCGCAAGACGGTCACGGCGATGGACGTCGTCTACGCCCTCAAGCGCCAGGGCCGCACACTCTACGGCTTTGGTGGTTAAGCGAAGACATCGCCACAGCATCAAGAGGCCCCACGGCTTCGACCCCCACCTTACCGGTGTTTTCGAACACCACCCTCATTGCGAAACACGCGTGTGCTGTGTGGATTTGTGTTGTGTAGGGAGTATATGTGCTGCACGCGCGGAGGTTCTAAAGGTCGCCATAACAATAGGATAATGCGGATGATATCGGAAGAACTAAGGTGCTTATAATATACTTAGGCGTGAGGTGACGTACTTTCTTCAGTGGTGTCCCCAATGACGACGGGCTCTAGGAGTTGCTTCTCGCAAGCTGTGTTCAGCATGTACTGACAAAAGACAGCTGATGAGACTCTTTCACCCGAGTGTAACCGAGTCTCCACGTGAAGGAATGTTGACATCTCCTTCTAGAAATGGCGAGGCTTGCAGCGCGCCTCGGTGTGCCGGTTTTGAGACCGCCGCATGGCCCGCCGATATGCGACTCTTCAATACGACACCGACGTAGGTGATAAGGTTGGTGCATTCGATTTCAAACCAACTAAGCCTCTGGGCAAACGCCGCCTCGAGCCCGAATAAAAAAAATGGCCGCTGATTAAACATCTAGAACCGCAACGAATATGGGCAGTTGTAAACTGCGTGTCACCGACATTCGACCACACGAGACTGAAGTCCTCTTCGATCGCTTCGACTTGAAAGGTACCCAAATCCAAAAAAACCTCACTTATCGCGTCACCCGTCTTCTCCGGGAACATGATCTTCTACGTCCATGAAGTCGAGGGCACCGTCCGCCTTCCTGATTTGGGGTTGCATTAAGTTCGAACCGAGCATGTTCCCCATCTTCCACACTATCTTCTTCAATTGAACCTACGCCCTCTAGTCAAGTCCATTGCACGATGGCGCTGTTTGCCGCCCAGGGCACTGTTGTATCAGGCGCAGCGTCTGAACGTCGGGGTTGTGTCTTTCTTCGTCGCTTAATGACGCGGGGTTGGCCTCTAGAACTAGAGCAATTTGCAGGTTTTTGAAATTGTGACTGCCATAGAAGAGAGCTACCAGTTCCTCTTAAGTATTCGAAGGGTTTTTATGAACGCGGCGCAGAGCAGCAGCCCGGTGGCCAACCCGACCCGTTGAGGTGCCAGAACAATGGCCCATGGTCTTGTTTCGTAGCCCTGAAAAGCTGGGGTCGAGCGGCGGGTTCGGTGGTCTGTTTCATTGCGTCCGAAAATGCTCACTCCGGAGGTAGGCTTTCGGTCTTTGTCGGGAGTTCCGAGCGGACTGCCACTGGTCCCCACGGACCCGCCGACACCAGAACTTCTGTTGACCTCTGCTATGCTTCCGAGCCGCCATCCTGGATGCCCATACAACTTAGGTTAGAGGTGTTGGAGTGCTAACTAAAGCTCTAAGAAACTAGGCGTAGTGCTGGAAGCTTGAACGGGGGGAAGCGGCATCCGAGGGGCGCTCGAGGTTCGTTTGGACTTGGCGGCGCACTGGTCAGCCCTGGTTTTGAGCACGAATACGTCCATGTCGCCAGGTTTCTGCATCTTCTTACGCGGATGCGTGCTCGTTGGCACGGGCGAACTTGGCACGAAGGCCCTCCGGGAGCTAGGCAAGTTGGATCTTCATGCCGCAAGGTGGCGAACGAGGGCGATCTTGCTGGCGTCTGCGTTTGTGTAGGCCCCGAGGTCGTACTTCGAGAGCAGCTCCATGATCTTCGCCATGGGTTAGCCCTTGACGGTATCGACAGCCCGTACGAGACATGGAGCTTCGCCGCCGAGTTGGCGGCATCAGCACAAGCCTGGAGGTGAGCAGACGTGAGGCGAGCGCCGCCGGTGATGGGGGCGCCCGGGTCTGCGTCGTCGTCGGCGGCCGCGCGTTTACGAAACGATGGGAACAGCGTCAGAGATGCCGAGTCTGGAGTCGTCGAGAGCCCAGGCGCCGGCTCCCGGCGGGCGGCGTCCTGCTGCTCCATTCTTGAGCTGCGCCAACCGATCTGCGACCGCACTCTAGCTGACGCCCGCCCAAGCCGCGTTCTCGGCCTGCGCCTTCTTCAGAGCGCTACCCCCGAAGACCACGAGACGCATCGCCGTCTCACGGACGAGTTGAGCCCTATCGATGTTGGCCATACGCGCCGTCTGAGGCGGCTGCCGAGCCGCCATCGAGGAACCTGGAACCTTTAAGCCACCCCCCCCTCTTAGGAGTCGACTTTGAATAACCCTCGACAACTTCATCGCTAACCGTTGGTTGCGATGGAGTACGGCGTCTAACACGCTTGCTCCCTGCGGCAGCCCCGGCCGTCCCGGAGTGAGACGGTGCCTGCTCGCCTCCCGGGATGGCCGGTTAGCTCCCGGAAAGTCCGCGCTGGGATGGGGTTCGCTCGGTTGGGCAGAACGCGACGGACAGGTCGATTGTTCGTGGACCAACACATTCGCGGCCTGCGACGCTTTTGCACGACCTCGCACAAGACCGCGCGCAGTGGCGGTCCACCATCAACAAGTCCGTCCTCGTCCCTCGCCTCTGCCCCAACTGCGTGATTTTCCTCTGTGATTCCGTACCGGCTCCTGCCGGTCCGGCCTGGCTCCCATGTGCTCGGGAGTAGTAAAGTTAGTCGACAACTTCAAAATCAGAGCTCAACGGCACTTTTGTATTCGCGTGCCGCCAACCGCAAGGCCGCGCTAGATCGCGCAAGGTGAAGGGTTTCTGCTTGCGAGCTCAAACCATCGTTGTTGGCGCACCAATACGAACCGAAGCAACCCAAGGTGCGATCCCTCGTAAGACACCAACAAACCTCTTACCCCGTCGTACTCTGTCGGCAAGTGTGTTACTGTTGTTGTGCTCCGTGTCCTTCTGATCGTGTGCTCGCGCACAGACAAACACTACCGAAATCATGGCCAAAACTCCGTCGAAAAAATCCGCCAAAGCCCCTAAGAAGGCCGCCGAGGGGAAGAAGAAGAAGGCCCGCGTCGAGACGTACTCGACGTATATCTACAGGGTGCTCAAGCAAGTCCACCCCGACACGGGTATCTCGAAGAAGGGCATGTCGATCATGAACTCGTTCATCAACGACATCTTCGAGCGCATCGCCCTCGAGGCCTCGAAACTCTCAAGGTACTCCAAAAAGCAGACGCTCTCGTCGCGCGAGATCCAAACGGCCGTCCGCCTCATGCTCCCGGGCGAACTCTCGAAGCACGCCGTCTCTGAGGGCACCAAGGCCGTCACCAAGTTCACGTCGTCGACTTGAGCAGCGACGCCCAGGTCCTCACACACAACATCAATGGTGTTTTCCAACACCACCCTACACCAGCAGTTTGTTTTTGTGTCTTAAACTTTGGATTGTAGTATGAGACTGTGAGCGTACTCCGTAGTATGCCTAGCAACAAGCCTAGTATGGTTTTCGCAACCCCCAGGATCAAAGAGCAAAAATGGTCGAGCGCAGAGAGAAGAAACAGAGAAGACGTAAGCACGCAAGGGGAGCGGCGGTATTTGGAAGAGGAAGGAAAATATCATTACTAAAGCCACTACCAGGAGTCTAGTGCCAAAGGGGGGGGGTCGCAGCAGCACTGTTTTACCATAAACTGCCGGCGTAGTTTCCTTAAAGCAGAAAAGGCCTGCGACCGACTCATATGGTCGCGCCATGGCATGCTGTAGTAAGCTGTGCAATCCACCGAGCCTAGTTATTATTATCATTATTATGGTTAGCGACTCCCAAGTTCAAAGTGCCTGTAACGGATGATCGCAGAGGAAGAGAAAGAATGAAGAAAAGACCACCAGATAGCGCAGAGGACGGCGAAGAAGAAAGCAAGAAAGTGCGAAGGGCACGGTAGAAACAAGCAGGGCGACCGCAGATGACGGCGGCGAGGAATAAAGCAAGAGAGCGCAAAGGGGACGGTAGAATCAAGTAGGGAGACGCGGATATCGCTGAGAGAAGAAGCGTGAGGACGGCAAATAAATAAAATAGAAAAAAAACAGGAATAAGAAATGAGTTCTTGGGACTTCCAGGTAGCTCTTTGATAGTTGGATGTGACACACCACGCAAAAGCCATGTTGATAGGAAGCCACCGCGCAACATGGAAGATGCCGCCACGCATGGAGCATGCCAACTTGGCAATGATATCGTGACTGGGCCGGGCGACCGAAGACAATTACAATTCCTATTCTCAATGGAAGGAGGCATGCACAATGCACATCACCGCAGAAATGCGGAGCAACGTCACGCGACGTGTCCACGTTCGATTAGCACGCACGATTACCGATACTCACGTCACGGGTGGTGTTAAGAAACACCAGTGTTGTGTAATAAAGTGCGCATGATTGCAAGGAGGCGGCCTCGGACTTAGACTTCTTCGGTAGAAGGACGGCGTGGATGTTGGGGAGGACACCGCCTGAGGCGATAGTCACGCCACCGAGGAGCTTGTTGAGCTCCTCGTCGTTACGCACGGCGAGCTGGAGTTTCCGCGGGATGATGCGAGGCTTATTGTTATCGCGCGCCGCGTTGCCCGCGAGCTCGAAGATCTCGGCACAGAGGTACTCCAGGACGGCGCCGAGCCCCGCCTTGGTAGACTCAGAAGTCGACTTGCCGGTGCCCGTACCGGCCTTGCCCTTACCGCGTCCGCCCTCGCCTTTGCCCGACACAATGATTTGAAATTTTGTTTGCTGCGAGGGAGGAGGTGCGTTGGGAAGATTCGCGGGGAGCCACAGACGTTCGAAGGACATGACATGGCTTCGTCACACTTTTCGGCACGGCGCACCGGGTAAAATTTGTTTTGCCTACGGGCTGCTGTACTGCACTTTTTAGATGCGATGCGGTTCTTGCGGTGTGCAGCGCGCTGCTTTAGGTAGCGGAAAGTAAGGCTTGACTTGGCTATTGCCCCGGGTGCTTATATCTCAACCGTATGCCACGGTCCGAGTAACGCGAGAAAAGTCAGATTGTGAATCCCAATGCGCGGCGACAAAGCTGATTTGAGTGCGCTCGATGATTTTGCACGCCGCGCCTTGGAGATAGGCGCGGTGCACGAGCGAACACAACATGGCTGCGTTTATGGATGTACATGGCCGTGCTGCAAGCGCAGCACACGCGCTCACACGACGATGACGACTACTCCTCCATACCGTTCTTGTTACTTCAAGCTTCTTGTGATCATCATGGGCGCTAGGCTGACTCTGCTACATATTTGTCCCAGGAGCCATGGGCCAGCTGGAGCGGCTACCTGGATCTTCCTCATTCTTCGCGGTAGGCAGCATACTATACAGCGTCTCGACGTCGCTTTCGGCCAGCAAAATCATGGCGTCAATCTGCGGACTCCGGAGTCACTTACGCGACAGTTAGAGAAGGCCACCTCGGCATCTTGAGGCGGATCTGACAAGCTGCCGCTGAAATCTGCAGCAGAATATGGTCGCAGGATCTAGCGTGCCGACTTCGATGAAGATTCGCGCGGCGGCTGATCCCGGTCGTCGAATACGGTCGGGGACCGGCTGGCGCGCCGCTGATAGTGGTCGGAAGCTCACAGAAGGAGGCCGTTCGGGCTTGTCACGCGATCCTCGCCCTCGAGGAGAGAGCTCGCGACCACGATGATGCTGTGATTGTTGCGGCTAGCCAAGCTTTGAGTGATAAAGTCCGGAAGACGACGCGGTCTGTGACGTACACGAGAGGTTATTCGCAGTCGGGAAGATGGCTTGGACAATCACCTCCGGCTGAGCAAGGAGGATGAGCCCGGTAACGATAGGGAGGGAGGCGCCAAGGGATATCAAGTTTTGGGATAATAGCGAGGGCACGAGCCGGCGCTGGACACCTGCCCTGTGTCGGCAGAGTGTACTTACCGCGAAGAGCGGAGGCCGCCCCTCGGGCAAGGCGCTGTCGAGCGGCCCTTTCGATGGCGAGTTTCCTGCTCAGGGCGACACGTCTAAAGAAGTCCAGGTGAAAGTTTTTCCGGTGTTATCACTGGCAGCTGCGAGAATTGATGCTACCAATACGTAGAGAGGGGTAGCTACTTGGCTTCGTCTTCCTAGCGCACCGACCCTCCAGTGAGCTGACAAAGAAGGCAACAGACTCTTGGACGAAGCACCGCGCTGCGTCGATCTGCCCTTGTTCCGGGGATGCGCATCGAAGATGTAAGCTCGGTCCTTGCGATATGCTTGACCGCACCACGCCTGACGTCGACTATGCTATGACTTCGAACATGCGCTCAAGATCAGTCGCCTTTCAGCGCTACTACGCGTTCTCTTCATCGAAACCAACGCTGCAGGGGATGAAAGGGTACTCATCTCCGTTCGAGTCGCCACCAAACCGAGGCGTCAGTCGCGTCACCCCCGATCTCCGGGTGACACCACACTGCGCCCGCACGAAGTCACCAGGCCGTAGCGCGGCGTTTTGCGGCAAGTGCCAAGTACGGAACCAGTGCGACGTCGACACTCGTGTGGCGAACCTTTCGGAGCGCAAACCTCGGGCTGCTTGCGGAACCGCTACAAGAAGGATAGTCTCCCGGACGGACGAAGCTAAAAAAAGCGGACGCGAGAAATAGGAGACTGAACCGATGACCACAGAAAAGCAGAGATGAGCGGAATGCCAGCGGATGTGACCGTCAAGTTTTGGCAATCATCCCAGATCAAACCCCACTCGTGTTCGTCTTGGCAAGCAGCCTTGGCCTCGATGGTGAGACATTCGCCAACATGGACTATGTCGCCTCTATGACCCGACAACCCCGGGCGACGACACGGTTGGCGAGCGGCGCTGAGATCAGATGAGGGTATTTAAGGCCCGACGGCTAAGGTGCATGCCGCTGGACTCAAACTGGACAAGATCCGTAGGCAAAGCGAAGGAAGATCACCCTGCACCCCCGCCAAAAGGAGGGGCGGCGCCGACGCCGACATCTTCGGGGCCGATATCTTCTTGGCCGCCGTCGTGCTTGACGATTCCGATATGTTCGATAGTCTGAGTGAACTCAACACAAGATGGTCACAGAAGCTTGAGCGTCGTTTGTGTTATTGATTGTAGGGCCAGACTGCACTAGCCTCCAGATCGACGCTTGAAGGTCAGTAGACAAACACCCCAAGTTCGGTCTTCTGAGAGGGGCAACTTCGGCATGATCCATGTTTCGGTCATACACCGCGCACACCTAGATCCAGGGGATGACCGACATGCTAGGCTCGAGAATACGCGCGCTCGCGGAGTTGCAATCGCAGCACTGCATACCGACCAGTAGCCTGCGGGTGCCAGGAATCTCTGGAAGGCTTTTCGAGATCGCGCATCACCACGCGGATTGAATCAGCAATCAGGGCGATTAACAAACGACGGCTCGTATTCATCTGGGAGCAGCACAATGTTGTTCTCTGTTTGCAGCTCGACACAGAGTGACATCCCGACTAGCGCTTCACGTCGGCATTCAGATCCAAGTATTATCACGCTACGGCAGCGTAGCAAGCTTTGAGTCAACGACATACGTGGCAATTTCCGCGACAGATCCTGCTGAAATATCTAAGGTACTCTGCAGCTACTGGCTTGGCCTCCAGCACCGATGCGCGCATCGTGCTTCGTGGAGCACGCCGCCGGCTATCCCGACATAGTCTTTCTGGCGGCGTATCGCGGCATCGCACGACAGCATTCGAAACGAATTGTTGTGGAATTCATTTCCACAGCTCACCGTCCAAAAGGAGATCCGTGAGGATCGAATCCTGGCGTTTCATTGCGCTTGAGGGCTGTCGCAATTAAATCTTCCGTTGCGTGGTCGCATAGTCCAAAGACGTGCATGGCGAGTCCACTGGCTTTCATATCACCGTTATGCGGTGTTCGGACGTGACAAGGACATTCCGATTCAACCCGCTTGCTTGTTGCTTGTTGCATGGAGATTTTGCGATAAAATCGACAGCGGATGTCCAGATGTTAGCGAATTCCGAGACCACTTATCCACCACCACCCGACAAAGCAGGATGTGTAAGTTGATCTCAGTATCCTGCATCCAGAGTGACAGATGTCAGTGCCAGCTGATAGGCATGTGCATTTTGTCCGCCAACGTCTAATAGCATACGCAAACAACGAACTGGAACACTTGAGGGGCATCATCACCTCAGCTGCAACAACATCGCCACTGAACGTGATTTTCAGTTTGCCGTTTGACACGAACGACAGTTATACGGTGGACTCGAGTACGACACTCACAAAGAACCGGACGGTCTTTGCGAACGACTATCCGGGGTATATCGCGAGCCTTTCCAGCTTGGTAGACGACTTGGTCTTTTCCCACTGCAAAACTAATCGGCAACCCGGCGACCACTAGTTCAATTTGCAGGTAGCACGGCCTGGTAGCACGCTCTTGTGTCGACTCTACGACTACGTGCGTACTCTCCGAGAAGCCGTCGAGAACGGCCCAGGCATCGCGGACGACCGCGACGCCTGCCGGCAAATACGTGCGGCAAGACCTCGAATCATTGCACAAACTATGCTGACGTCAAAGCAAGGCTGGAACCTCACAATCCTCCACCGCTTCGAGGATGGGCGCGCATCATGTAAATATACGAGAAACATGTCATAGAGTACCAAACCAGGGGACCCGCTGCTGACTGTGACGCTCGCGAGACACGTGTAGGCCAACAAGATTTCGTCGTCATTGTTGTTGAAATGCCGGAGCTTCGAATAGTTTACACATCGTGCTCGCACTGAAAGAGCATAGGTTGCGAGCCGAGCCAAGGACAGCGAATAATCCAACCTTGTAGGTTCAGCCGCCTGTCACTCAACGTAAAACACCGTAACTAAGGCGGTCGTGATGACGCGGGACGGGCGTCTCAGCCTGACGCGAGATCAAGCACCAAGAGGCGTGGTTGCGGAGAAAGCTGGTCGTAGTACATGCGCAGGAAGCTTATCAGATTGATGTGACTACTGCTTATGGCGATGGCAGGGGGTTTGGTTTGGTCGGCTACGTTTGGCGCTATGGCCATCGTAATTGATGGCGAACAACATCGTCGACAAAGCCAGACTTTGGACCAAGCCACACAGTGGGTGGCCCCGAAGTGAAGTGGTGGTACCTGCGGGAGAGCAAACGACCGCGGGCGATCTTCGTGATGCGGTGGCGTCTAAGCCGGGCTGCCGAGAGCGTGAACTCCTTTTTGCAAAATGCGAGACTTTCTTATAGATTGGTTAGCTTCAACAGAGCATCAAAGCCGTGGCCTTCTTAAGCCTGGCCACGCTCTGCCTAAGTCGTCGCTCTAAAGCTGTCTGCGGCGACTAGAAATTGGCCACGTACTTGCGACCGAGCCACTGTGGGACGTGGTGCGCAACTTTATTGTGTTCGGCCTAACGCAGTCCCATTTGCTGCAGCGCAGCAAGGGACAACTGAGGTTGAACGCAGCGCATGTCACTGGGACAGCCTTCTGAATGTTGGTCTGGCTCAGCTTAAGACGCCGCTGTAGTTGTAGCAGCCAGTCACAGACAGCATTCTTGAGCTTGGCATCGCCGCCGTAGCACCGTAAACAATACCTCGGTGTTGGGTATAAGTCCGACGTAGGTGGTGTTGTCACCATCACATGATTTTAAGCGATCGGCCTCGTTCAGTCCAAGTCACTACTGCTCTCCACGGTCTTCCAGTTGAGGTTGGCCTTGTAGCTGAGTACCAGCTGGCGAGCACTGATGCGAACTGTACGGATTCCTAGAGCTCAGCTAAGGCCGCTCATGGCGCAAAGCGTCCGCAAGCACGCGGTAGACGGAGCCTTGGACGATTCTTAGACTCTGACGTGGCTACCAGGGCACTTTAAGTTACTGCTCGGGTAAACATCAAATCGCGCCAACTGCCGTTCAGATGATAACGCTACAAGGAAAGTAAGTTGCATCGTGTACCGTCAGTCAGCTTGGGCTCAAGTTCACAACGTTTTGAACGCGTTATAGCCCTTATGAGTCAATTATAACAAGGCCAACCCAAAATGCGGATAGCCGTCGAAGGCGAACGACCGCGGAAATCCCGCAGTGTGGATGACCGACTTCGTTCACGAGTAGACGCGGATAAGAAACGGACGTGTGTACCTCGCGGACGTGGACACCAAGACGATGCAAACTTTTTCCGCAGGCTACACCGGACCTTTGCTGCAGAGCCGCGGTTTTGCTTTTTGAATGCGGAAGTTGGCCACTTTGCTGTACCCGATTAGCGTTCGGTACCGTGGCACCACACTGAGCCGGCCAGAGGTATCTTTGTCCGAGCCGGCGCCGCAGCGCTGTGCGCCAATTACAACCGCATTGCTGCCAATTCACGGCTCGATGTTTAACTCACAACTCGAGCTGCTTAACTTAGAGAGTCGCAGCACGTCCGTCTCGAACTTGGCCTCACCTAAACTCACAACACGGGGTTTTTAAGAACGGGGCTAAGGCATGGCGACAGCCGCATCCGAGGGGGCGGGGGCAGCGCGAGAACAGCGTTTTGCTGGGCGAGGGGGCCGCCACCCCCCAGCGCCAAAATTTGAGCCCGGGGGGGAGTCTGTGACCTCCCAGCACGAAAGTTTCGTGCTAGGGGGGTGTCTGACCACCGCGCACGCACTCTAGAAGAGGCCTCGAATGCTTGCCGAGCGCCCATGTGGTCTGCAGAGCTATAGAACTACGGACGGCCACGGACTGGGTGCCGGCGACTTGGCCGGGAGGGAGCGCCTCTGCTAGCCTCGCCCTCTTCGCGGGCATAGGCGTTAAAAGAATCGGACAAGAGGAGGCGCGGCTGCAGGAAAATCACAGTGGCTTAGCCATACGCGCGACTCCGAGCCGTAAAACTTGTCGGGATATTGGACGCGCCCTGTCCTCAAGACGACGATGATGACGACAACGAACCGCCTCCCGCGAACATGGCGAGGTCAACGAGCCAGACTCCGTCGACGAGCCCGCCCTCGATGAGGAGGAGGATGAGAGCCCAGCTCCAGAGGAGAACCTCCGCGACTACCTCATGGACCTCGGAGACGCCACATTCTACCATGAGGCCGCCACATTCCTTGCGACCCATTCAGCGTCGCCAAAGAACTAACTAACTAACTTCAGACCTCTCCCGAGCATGGGAGCCAGGCCGGACCGACAGGAGCCAGTCCGGAATCACGGGCCTGTAGACGAGGGGCGCCGAAAGGTGGGTCGGCGGAGAGTGATCATCAAGCTTGTCGCCATGCGACGAGGAGACCGCGATGTGACTGACAACCAACTCGTCGATAACCTTCCGTCTGCGCCACCCGGCCATACCCCGTCCCACTGCGAACGTTCCGGCTGCCAACCGGCCCGCCCGGGAGGCGAATAGGTGCCAACCTACGCCGGGAGGGCGGGTGCCAAAGAACCCCCTCGAAACCCGATTTCACTGCCAAACTGTAGCCTACATTGTAGAGCCACTAACGTGCTGCGGTGCCCGTCGTCCTAGGGGAGGGGGGGGGGGGGATCCCTCCGCGCTATTGGGGAGGCCTAGGGCAGGGGATACTGACCCCCCAGCGCTAAGCTTTCGTGCTGGGGGGGGGCGTTCTTTTCGTGTTCTCGCGTCCCCCCCCCCGGATGCGGCTGTCGCCAAGCCTAAATAACTCTTCGCTGCAGCGCTGACAGTTTAGCTTCGAGACTGAACTGTTAGCTGCATCTTAGCACGATGGGAACACAGCACCACTTTTTTGAGCTCGGCACATATCAAACACGTCTGTGACCTCGGCATCACACTCTGCTCGAGATGTTGCTTCGGCACGGTCGGTGACGGCTCAATCTTGAGCCTCGAAGCTGCAACGGATCACACGTGGGAATCGTAGAACTACCCTTTTGATCTCGGCATCATTGTGCCCCCCAAGACGCCAGTACAATATGGCTGCTGGTCTGTCGCAGGCCTTGTCACCGTCTACGTATCATTTACTAATATGCAGCCGCTCGTCATGATACCGAATGCATTGCCGTTATGCACGTGAGGTTAATCGGCGGTTCAATGCCGTGGCATTGATTTGTGCTGTTGATGATATCACATTCCTAACATTCGCGAGTGGAATTTAAAAAGATGGGGTCGCGCCCGCCCACATGCGCGCATCAAATACCGAAGCATCTTGTGGCTGCTCTACGGAGTCTCGTTGTGGGTTCACGCAACAAACTCCATTTGTACAATCGTGCGCAGTCGCGATATGCTTCTCGCATAGGTACCCCACATACCTCTATAAGGTCCACTTCGACCCTAGTCCACGACCGACACTCGCGGTAACATCAAAGAAACCCATTGCGTTCATCCCGCTACTACGTCTATAACAAGCTTCTCTACAGACACAATATGAACAATGCATTTCTTCGTCGAGGGTGGTGTTAAGAAACACCGGTAATGTGGTGGTTGGGTTGTCGTCACTTGGCAGAGGCACTTGGGTAGCTTAGGAGCGCTCGCCGCGAATGCGCCGTGCGAGCTGGATGTCCTTGGGCATAATGGTCACGCGCTTCGCATGGATCGCACAGAGGTTGGTGTCCTCGAAGAGGCCAACGAGGTACGCCTCAGCTGCCTCCTGGAGCGCGAGCACGGCGCTGCCTTGGAAACGGAGGTCCGTCTTGAAGTCTTGGGCGATCTCGCGGACGAGGCGCTGGAACGGGAGCTTCCGGATGAGGAGCTCGGTCGACTTTTGGTAGCGGCGGATCTCGCGGAGAGCGACCGTGCCGGGGCGGTAGCGATGGGGCTTCTTGACGCCGCCGGTCGCCGGCGCCGATTTGCGCGCGGCCTTGGTCGCCAGCTGCTTGCGCGGGGCCTTACCCCCGGTGGACTTGCGTGCCGTCTGCTTGGTGCGGGCCATATGGCTGTGTGCTTGTTCTAGTTTTGTTGTTTCTTGTTTTGTGTTCTGCAACGCATGAAGACCGTTCAAGTATAACGGTCGTGCGGCTTGCGACACGCGATCTACGCTGTGATTGGCCGAATTGCGATGTATGCATCGTCTTTTTATGTATTGGCTTACTCGGCTTATTACAGAGAGTAAAAGCAACCGTCGTCAGCAGAAGAGCAGAAACAATTACGACGACACACACGAGAGAATCATGTCTGGACGCGGCAAAGGAGGCAAGGGCTTGGGTAAGGGCGGCGCGAAGCGCCACCGCAAGGTCCTCCGAGACAACATCCAGGGCATCACCAAGCCCGCGATTCGGCGTCTCGCGCGCCGTGGCGGCGTCAAGCGCATCTCTGGGTTAATCTATGAGGAGACCCGCGGCGTTCTCAAGGTCTTCCTCGAGAACGTTATCCGTGATTCGGTCACCTACACCGAGCACGCGCGCCGCAAGACGGTCACGGCGATGGACGTCGTCTACGCCCTCAAGCGCCAGGGCCGCACACTCTACGGCTTTGGCGGTTAAGCGACGACATCGCCACAGCATCAAGAGGCCCCACGGCTTCGACCCCCACCTTACCGGTGTTTTCGAACACCACCCTCATTGCGAAACACGCGTGTGCTGTGTGGATTTGTGTTGCGTAAGTAGTGCCAGTGCGATACACGCCAAGATTCTGGCTGTCTCCATAATAATAGTTAGTTAGTTAGTTAGTTAGTTATCGAAAAATTAACGTCCTTATATGCTTCGGCATGGGCTACGTTCTTTGTTGTGTTGGTGTCTCGTCGATGGCTGTTATTAGTAGGAGTTTCTTTTTACAAGGCCGAGTTCTCTCTATACCAACTCGGAAGACGCCTGACGAGAAGTGCCCCACCAGTGTGTAACCGAGTCTCGACGTTGTGCAATGTGCGCACTCCCGCTTGAAAAAGGGGGGTAGGTTAGGTTTAGGGGTTGCAGGACGCCTCGGCGTGCCGGTTTTTAGGCTGCCGCATGGCCCGCCGATATGGGAGTGTTTCCTTTAACATGCCGACTTATGTGATAAGGTTGGTGCATTCGATTTCAAACCAACTAAGCCTCTGGGCGACCGCCGCCTCGAGCCCTAATATCAAGACCCTATTTGCGTAGAAGCGGAAAGAGCATGGAAACCTGTGTGTCGCCGACTTCCGATCACGCAAAACTCCATCGATCGCTTCTACTTGCACGGCACCAAATCTCCAAAATGTCATTCATCGCGCTATTCGTCTCCTCCGGGAGCGCGATCTTCGACATCCTGCAGTGGAGGGCGCCTTCATCTTAAGTCAACAGCAGAGGGCGCCGAGTTGGAGCCCCTTTTGGCGGTAATTCCACAAACCAACTTACTCAAAACCAACGGCCAAGTACAACTACTCCCAAACTCTCCATGAGCGCCTGCCCTAAATTTGGATTTTGATTGAGCTCGTACCGAGAGGACCCCCTCTTCTTACGAGTCTCCACCCCTGAACCAAGTTCATTCGATACCCGTTCAGCGCCCAAGGCACTGTTGTTGCAGGGAAGTCATACGCAGCGTCTGAAAGTCGGCGTTGTGTTTATGGCGCCGGGCTTGGGAGTCAAACTGAGAGAGACATCAAGGCGCAGCGTTTACGGAAAACATTATTCATTCTCATTTTATTCATTCGTGGTTGCTAGAACCATGTCCGGCAACTTCAAAAAAGAGCTCAACGGCACTTTCGTATTGGCGCGCCACGCTCCGCAGGCCCGTGCTAGATCGCGCAAGGTGAAGGGTTTCTTCTTGCGAGCTAAACGGTGCAACCTAAACAAGCCTCTCCCCTCGTCGTAGTCCGTCGGCAAGTGCGTTCGTGTTGGTGTGCTACGTGTCTTTCTTTCTGATTGTGTGCTCGCGCGCAGACAAACACTACCGAGATCATGGCCAAAACTCCGTCGAAGAAATCCGCCAAGGCACCGAAGAAGGCCGCCGAGGGCAAGAAGAAGAAGGCGCGCGTCGAGACGTACTCGACCTACATCTACCGTGTGCTCAAGCAAGTCCACCCTGACACGGGCATCTCGAAGAAGGGCATGTCGATCATGAATTCGTTCATCAACGACATCTTTGAGCGGATTGCCCTCGAGGCATCCAAGCTGTCGAGGTACTCCAAAAAGCAGACGCTCTCGTCGCGCGAGATCCAAACGGCCGTCCGCCTCATGCTCCCGGGCGAACTCTCGAAGCACGCCGTCTCCGAGGGCACCAAGGCCGTCACCAAGTTCACGTCGTCGACTTGAGCAGCGACACCCAGGTCCTCACACACACAACATCAACGGTGTTTTCCAACACCACCCTGGTTAGCGAGCGATATTATAAAATACTCTGCTTAGAATGTCGCATGGTGCCGGCGGCGACTAGCTTCAACTGAGAATATTTTTTGTAGGCAACACAGTATGGTTATAGTCTTCGTATGTGTATGACGTGGTTTCTGCGCGGTCGGTCACGTCGACCTATAACAACAACAACAACAACAGCCGTCTCCTTCCTCAACATGATTTTTGGTGTGGTAGATTGTACAAAACTATATTATGTAGTCTATGATGGTATCATGGCCGCCTTGGCCCTAGCGTTTGTGTCAGGTGTCGCATGGCCTACATTGTCGTAGAAACGGAAGCGCCAAAAAAATGTATCAACGCAGAAAGGCGGTGCGAGTGTTCGCTACTATAGCTTAGAATAAATACTGCGCTAAAAACACAAACCAAGGAAGACAGAAACACGCCTGTTCTACTCCGGTTTCGAGGTGAAACACGGGTGCGTGTCGTGTTGTAAGCGGCCGGAGATGGGCGTGCCTAGGAGGAGGTGGTCTTCGACTTTGATTTTTTGGGAGAAGGACGGCGTGAATGTTGGGGAGGACGCCGCCCGAGGCGATCGTCACGCCACCAAGGAGCTTGTTTAGCTCCTCGTCATTGCGCACGGCGAGCTGAAGATGGCGCGGGATGATGCGCGACTTTTTGTTGTCGCGGGCCGCGTTGCCGGCGAGCTCGAGGATCTCGGCGCAGAGGTACTCGAGGACGGCGGCGAGGTAGACCGGCGCGCCGGCGCCGATGCGCGTCGCGTACTTGCCTTGCTTGAGGTAGCGGCCGACACGACCCACAGGAAACTGGAGCCCCGCCTTGGCCGACTTTGTGGTCGACTTTCCCGTGCCCGTGCCGGTCTTGCCCTTTCCGCGTCCGCCCTTGCCTTTGCCCGACATGCTTGATTGTTGTCTGTCTCTGCGCCCTCACGTCCGTTGGATAATGGATGTTACAGGGTGGTGTTATATTGAGGACAAGGGGTTCGAAGGGAGGGGTACCCCTAGTCACAATAATAATAAGTCTGTCTTCTTTCTTTGTTGTTTCTTGTAGGGGGGTGCGTTGCGAAAACATTATTGGGACCCCTCTCAGGACAGGACAGGACAGGACAGGAGTTGTCATAGTTGTCGTGATCATCATCAGAAGAAGAAGAAGATAACGGCGGCGGCGGCGGCGGCGGCGCGTGGTGTGAATAGATGATAAATAAGATCTTGGAGTTGCGCCAAGACGTGCGCATCGCGGCGGATCCAATCCGAAGGAAGAAAGGCAGCAGTACAAGGCGAAAAAGACAAGGGTTAGCAAGCTTCGCAGGGCGGGAGTTTGGTTTCCTCGAGATGATGATGTTGATGATGATAGTCGTCTTGGTCGTCTTGGTCGTCGTCGGCGACGTGCTTCGCGAGGGCGTCGCGTTCGCGGTAAAGATAAATAGGGAAAGACAACGGATGGAGCGGAAGAAGTTTTTGACGCGGTCCGAGTAGGTCCGGGTCGCGCGGAATTGCGACATGACGTGGCAGAGGTAGACATTGTAGGCGATGTTGTAGCCCTTCCAGATGAAGTACAAAAGGAGGGTTCGGAAGTTGAAAGAGTTCGAGTTCTCGTCGCTCTTGATAAGAATCGCGGCCGAGGCGATGGCGATGCAGACCGCCGCGACCCAAAAGGCGACGAGGCCGCGCAGCCTCGAGCACTCGAGCTCGTTTTTCGCGCGCACGCGACAAAGAGGATGATAATGAGGCAAAAATTTGTGAAGCCGATGGTCTGCGCGAGGACGGTAAACGCGGTCTTGTTCGCGGGGTTTCTGTTGAACTCTTGTATGGTGAAGACGGTGCAAATGACGAGATTGACGTCGAGGACGATGGCGATGATCGAAATCCCGGTGATTAAATCCACGAGCGAGCGCTGCCACGTCGACTGGACCGAGATGACGACCTCCTGGACGACGTCTCCTATCTCGCGTCTGACCGCGTGGTTCCAACGCACGAAGCAGAGAATCGTCGCGTCGTCGTCGTCGGCCTCGCACTCTTCCATGGCAACCCCGAGGTTGTCGATGCGTTTCGGGAGAAGGACCCCTCGGCAGGTGCGGAGGCGCTCTTCGAGCGACGCGGCGCGACCGTCGCACGCGCCCGACGGGACGAGCTGATCGCCGATGTTCACTCGACCGCGACATCGCACGGGGACCTGGCCGAGAAACGCCACCAACGCCCCTTTCTTCGCGAGCGCGGGATCCGTCGGGACGCCCGCCGCGACGGCGGGCTTGGTCGACACGATCAGCACGGGGCCCGGCCCGTTCGTGTCTAGCGAGAGTTTTGTTCCGGACTCCGGAGCTGAACCACCGAGCCGCACGGCGGGAGTTTCGTGTCTTCCTCCCACCGGAACCACTCGGCGTAGTCGGCGGCGAAGGGCTCGGTCGCGAGCTGGCCGTAGATCTTGCCGTCGACGCGCAGGTTTCCCCTCACGTGAAAATCTTCCCCGCCCGGAGGGGGGGGCTTGTCGGGCGCGAACAAGCCCGCCGGCTCGAACTCGTCTTCGGCAGTCGCGCGCCACGCGTGCACCACCGACACGTCCACCGCCGTAAACCGCGCGTCTTCGTCCTGGTGCTTGAGCCGCCGACGCTTGCAGGGGAGCGGCCCTTCGGAAGCTCGCGCGACCAGCGTGTACATTCGGCCTCTGTACCCGTGGTCGGCGCCCGCCTCGTCTTCCGCCTGTCGCCGGCCCCGCGACATCGGCCGCGACACCACGCCGACGTCACCCGACCACCAGGCCTCGGCGTTCAACACCGACTGAAAGGCGACCTTTACCGCGTCGGGCGACGCTCGGATGTTCTTAGGTCTCGCTTCCGACTGCGCCCCGCGTCGACGAACGACGTAGTACATTCCCCTTGACGGCACGAGCGGCGATGCCTGCGACCGGACCGGCAACCCCACCCGCGGATCGTCCTGGGCGACAGCCCGCAACAGCGCGAACGCCTCGCACATCTTCAACGGCTTGGACCGCTTCAGACCCGCGAGCGCACCCATCAACGTCTCGTCCTCCTCGGACTCGGGCGCCGACGTGTCCGTGCGCTGCTCGTCCTCGCTCGTAAACTCCTCCTCCTCGGGAGGAAAGATCGCCACAATCTGCTCGGCGAACCAGGCGTCCTCCTCCATCAGCTCACCCATCTTCCCACAAAAATACCTACCCCCTTCTTCGAGGAAGTCGTGGAACTCGCCGCAGGGCCGTTTTTCAACGGCTTTTTACGATTTTCTGACCAATTTTTCTGGTCCTGACACTACCGACGACGTGGCGCTAGATTTTGCTTCTGCGCCTAGCGACGACGACGACGACTCGAACAACCGACTCGAAGAGAGAAGACAAGAGAAGGGAAGGCCCAACAGCTCTCAAACGGGCAGCGAAGATTCGTTGGCGCGGGAGTGCTGGTAAGACGTGCAATAAATCGGAGTGGCTTTATCGAGTACCAGCTACTGCTTGCCGACTGATGACTACTCCTCTTCGAACTCGAGAGTAAGTGCCCCGTCTAGCTCAAGGCCTCGACGCAAACTCCCATGCTACTGCTGCTACATTTAGAGGCAGCCAGTCGAGAAAGAATGACTGGCTGACTGACTGACACTTGACTGACTACAATGCGAACAAAGGACGACCGCACGCACAAGAGGCTACTACCATAATATTATTATCTATCTCCCTTTTGGAAGGAACTACTTTTTTATTAATTTGCCCCTACCGGCCTACCGGCGCACATGCACATGTTATAATCGCCCTTCAAACTATTGTCTCAATTTGCCCTGTTCCCTAGTCTCGCCGTCCAAAACTTGTGCGCACTACTATACTTCATCCTCTGACTCTTTGAGGGACTGTATGCACGCGCGCCACAGTAGTAGTAAAAATAGTGGTTTGCAAAATAATCACGATAAAAGAACAATATGAATACCAAGATGGCATATGTCGCGATGCCGAACTCGACGACGAGTGGGCCACTCACTCACTCACTCACTCACTCATTCACTCACTCACTGGCTTAAATGTCACATCTTCTTGGACATTGGACGGCATACTGTCTGCTGTGCGAACATGGTTTGTTTGTTAACGTCGACTGCTCAGAGAGGGGGCACGGGCGTTGTTTTTTTTTTGGTGGATTGTGTGGAGACGCGAGGGATGCGAGAGGGTTGTTTGTTTGTGCTGAAACGTGAAGAATGCTGAAAAGGCGGAGGTATCTCGTTCAGGGGTTCGGTGGATTGTGTAAAGCCTTAAGGGATGCCTGAGAGGCGGGGCCTAGTCGGGGTCGTCGCCGAGGCGGAAAAAGGGGTTCCTAAATAAAGATCGGTCGACTGGATGTTGTTGAAAGAAATCTTCGCGAGTTTGGTAGTAGTGCAACTTCAAACGGAAAGAAATGAAACTTCAAACGGAATGATTAGTTGCCGTTTGAAGTTGCAGTACCGGACCTGAATCTGGACTTCAGCTCCAAGTGCGTGCACTTCCAGCGATTACCAACATGGCTCGTGTGCTCGGTGCGGCCATGATGATGACGGTAGTGGTATCGTACGGTCTCCCCCCGCCGAACGTTCGATCCCGTTCTGGCTCGAGCCTCGCGAAGAGTCCGGTTTCGTCATCCCATAAAATCCAGAACAAGCTCCAGCCAAGACGTGGCGTGGCGCGTGCCGTTGCGACAACGGGTGGCGACGAGCAGAGCAGCCTCCTCGAGACGTTGAAGACGGGCTCGTTCTTCGCGTTGTGGTACCTGTTCAACATCGGGTACAATATCTACAACAAGAAGGCGTTGAACGCGATGCCGATCCCGTGGTCGATGGCTACGCTTCAACTTTTTGTTGGCATTCCCTACGTCATGATCCTGTGGTTGGTCGGCCTGCGCAAGGCCCCCAAAATGTCGCCCGATAACGTCAAGACGTTGTTCCCGATCGCGATGGGTCACCTCGGGACGCACATAGGCGCGGTTATCAGTCTAGGAGCCGGCGCGGTGAGCTTTACGCACATCGTCAAGGCCTCCGAACCCGTCGTTTCGGCAGTCTTGTCGGCCTTGATTTTGGGGGCCTATTATTCGCCGGTCACCTACGCCACCTTGCTTCCGATCGTCGGCGGCGTAGCGCTCGCGTCGCTCAAGGAGCTCTCCTTCACCTGGCTCGGCTTCTTCGCCGCGATGCTCAGCAACGTCTCCTCGGCCCTCCGCGGCATCCTCGCCAAGTCGGTGATGAAGAAGCCTGTGGGCGAGAACATGACCGAAGCCAACTTGTACGCCGTCTTGACCATCATCGCCTTCTGCGTGCTGACTCCCGTGTCCCTCTTTATCGAGAGCCCCGCGACGATCAAGGCCGCCTGGGACTCGGCCATCGCCTCGGGACTCACACCATCCTACCTTGCCTCCGTTTCCTTGCTTTCGGGCGCCTACTACTACCTTTACAACGAGGTCGCCTTCCTCGCGTTGGGCCGCGTCAACCCGTCACCCACGCCGTCGGCAACACCATCAAGCGTGTCGTCATCATCATCGCCTCTGTCATCGCATTCAACACCCCGATCACGCCCCTCGGTATCACCGGCTCCTCGATCGCCATCTTCGGTACCCTCCTTTACTCCCTTGCAAGCAGCGCTACGGTTAAAAAAGAATCCGACCAGTGCCGACTCTTACCAACGCAACAAGATCCACGACGACGACGACGACGACGACGACAACATTTGCGCCAATCAAT